>JBCNJP010007862.1:0-47441 GCA_039602395.1 Deinandra increscens subsp. villosa
CAAACAACATGCGAGCAAACCCGAACCCATTAGCATACTCAGCCGATGTACTAAAGCGTCATTGAAGCCCTAAGGTTTTCACCACATAGGGCAGCACTCACTGAAGATGAAGAGTCACCAAAGAAACACTCATGAACGTCTAGTCTTCCATCAACATAAAAACTGAAACTGCAAGCAAAAAGGAATGGTTTGAAGCACTAATTAAGAATGAAGATCGATCTACAACAACTTCTATAATTTTCAGAAGAAGATTTCAGACAAATTATTGATCTCAGAGAAACCAGAAAATCCTGTACAACCCCCAAACAAAACAGAAATCCTTAAGATCATCAATTCTCTGAACCAAGGGGCAAGCTTTACCACAGTCTCAGCAATAAACAACAACTAACTGGAGAGAAAATGGAAGCTGATGATACACACTCTCATCTACAGCCTGACTGCAAAAGTTAGATCATCAGATCAGGCTAGTGAATCAGTATACTCCATAATGGTCACTCTAATTCTAAATAAAAGAGTAAATTATGGAGCTATACCTTGGAGGAATCTGGTGAAAAGAATTGAAGAAAAACACAAGGAAAAGAAAGAAACTGCTTACATTCCATTTATCAGATTCCTTTCTCTACTCATCTTCAAGAAGTCTCAGGAAGAATCGGTAGCTCTGACAGGGGCTAAACACAACTCAACCACTCTGAAAATCCTGAAGAAACATGAATCAGGTACAATCCATTCTATATCTTTTGTACCTTCTTCCTTGCTATCAAATATACCAGAAGAATCCCCAGTTCTGATAAAGTACAAAGAAGGAATAGAACTACAGGAACAAAACTCATCTGAGCCAGAACAAATTCCCAAACACAGCCCACAAACATCCCATTTTTCAAAATCAGTAAATCTGAACAGAAACTCACCTGACTCTCCTATATCCAACTCCTCCACCTCATCCTACAAAGACTTCAACCTCAGTCCATAAAACTCACCACCTCACATCCATATCCCCGAAATTGTCACAATGCCCAGCCTGCTCGATGACTCTGAAAGTCATTAATAAGCACCAACAAGTGGAGACTCAATGAGTCAAGGAAGCTTGGAAAGAATCCACAGGGATTAGTTCCCTAAGATTCGACACATGAATATTCTAAAAAGAATATTCAAACAACACACGAGTCTAAATCATCTAAGATGAAGACAATGAATGTGGAAGACCTGGGAACACCAGATATCTCTGGTTCTCCGGCACTAACAAAATTCTCAGCAGAGAATTTGTTTGTAAAACAGCTGGACATGTGTTAACCACTGGTGTGTTAGAAGGAGAAAGATCATATGTTGATCCCTCTCCAAATTTACCCAGTGCTCTACTCAAAACTGATCTCTTAAATTTTTCTCAAATAATCAGAGAGAAAATATTTAACTTTAAAAGTGATCAGAAAATTGATCTTCATGAACTAGGAAAACTCAATTCCTCAAACTCAGAAAAGCTCATGAAAGCAGAAAGAAACACAGTTCCAAGCACCAATCAAGTAAATACTCTAGCAGATGAGCTAAAAACTTGGAAAGAAGAGACTACGAGAAGAGACAAACCAGATATCAGAAGATATCAACAGAAGTCTGCAAAAGTTGCCATCTGTAGACACGAGTGCTGATGAATCAATTATCAAGGAATTGTCTACGGAACTGATGAACAAGAAAATGACTTTGGAAGAAATAGGCAGAAATCAGACAAAGGAGGCACATGAGGTAATAAAAATGGTTAGAAGCAACCTGACAGAAATCAAATGACTTCAATAAATATGGAAATCAAACACTCCTTCTAAGAAGATCAGATGAGAGAAATTGAAAGAGAGTGGAAACATAAGATAAAAGGAACAAGTGAGAAAAGAAAACAAATCACAATCTCTGTTCATCCTCCAACAAAGAAGACAAAGTTTCAAAATGAGGACCCAACAATTGATCCAAGTAAACAAGAAGAGGAGGAAGAACAACTAAAAAGGAAAAACTCAAAGAAATGCAGACCTCCATCTCAAACTTATGAAGGTATGCCTCCACCTCCTCCTCATTCTTCTCCTAAATCACCATAAAAACAACCAAGAAAACAAATACTCCTCAACCGCTCTCCACCGGAACAACAAAGAAAACCCCAGCAAAGCAGACTCACATGCAATCATCTTCATTAGCTGGATCTTTCACATCTAGATCCGCCTTTGAAGATGATTACACTGAAAAAACAGAACATGCAAAAAGTTATCTGGGAAGAAATTAGAGAGCTGCAAGAGAGACTACTCAAGAAAGAAGAAGATAGACCCTCAATGAGTACTCTCTCTAGAAAGGCATTTGACAGGACCACCGGAAATACAGTTAAGGAAGACCTAACCTACACAATTCCTATGATAACTGAGTTCATAAAGATCAAAGCCCAACCAATATCAAAACACCTATGAGTAGATCACTTCAACTGCTACAGAGTCAAGACACATGATGGAAGCATAAAAGAATTCACTGATAAATATCTGGAGCAATTAAATCTAATTCAGCTGATTTCATTCATAAGGTACTTTTCAAATCAGCCCTCAAAGACTGAAAGGGTAAGCATTGCATTATACCAAGGGATTGAGGCTGAGAAAAGAATGTTCAGAAGCCAAGCGCAAGTAGATGTTGAATTAGCAAAAGACTCTGACATTCCCTTACTGTTCCTAACAAAGCCAAATGAAAATGTTCCTCCTGAAGTCTCCTGCTAGAGGATCCGGAACATCATTCCTCGGCCAAGTCCCAGGTATATGCATCAGAGATCACTCTGAAGAAAGAAGATTCTACAGGCTGAAAGAAAAACAGAAGTACACAAATCTGGCCTTAGATTTCTTCCTAATTATCTTAGAGAAATACAGGACTAACGACATCAAAACAAAGGAAGCCATCAAAACAGAAATTAAAGCCTTAAAGAAAGAGAGAACAGTCTTTCGAACCCTGCGGGAAGAATACTCCAAAGACTACAACTTTGAAATTAACTCACTCACCGGTAGGGCAAGGATTAGAAAAGACTTGTGAAAGTTCGTTTACTATTTCTGTAGAATGATCAATGAAAGTGATCTATGCACCTTTTACTTTCTCTTTTCATTAATTTTCTTCAAATACTTAGGGGGAGATCTGTTAGAACACAATGTAAATGTAACGGAAAACAATCAAGTATTAGAAGAAAAGACAAGATATATCCTCAAAAGAGAAAGGGTATGAAAATCTGTACGAAATACAGATTCCTGTATTCATACAGAACTACTCCGGAATTTCCGAAGTAGTTCTGTACAGACCAAATTCTACAGAAATCCTCATTTCTATAGTAGGCTTCTAATGGGAAGCATTAACAGTCTTCAAAGAAGAGTCCTGAAGGAGTTCTGTACTTTCAGAAGATAAAGATTACGTGAAGAACAAATTCTGCCTTTGTGTGAAGAACAAGCAAAGTGAATACCAACTTGGCATTAATCACAGGAGCAGTTAAAGACAGTTGAATAAGAGATAAATTGAATATCCTCAATTTATCTCTATATACTCTGACACACTCCAAATTCAACCGTCCTCAACCACCTTATCCAATTACAACTTGCTATATCTTTCTATAAATAGCAGGCCGACTTCACCAAACAAAGCAAGACAACGAACATACATCTCAGTATCTTCTCAAAGGTTACAACTTACTCCCTTTCTTTCTGTTGATACATTGTTATACTATAAACTCGTGTAAACCATTATTTACATTTGAGATATACAGATTAACCCTTTTTATGAATTGTTGTCTTCCAATTTGATTTACTTTCCGTAACTTGCTTATCTTGTTTAAATCAAATTGTGCCAACATTGTTAAAAGGCCCCTTACGGGACCCAACATACCGAATAATGTCTACACAACTCCTAGTATGTGAGACGATTCGCTCAAACCTATCACATATAGATGCATGCTAAATCAGCCCCCATTTACTATCAAAATTATCAATCACTAGTTCTAGTGTCATGTATTAAACCTAACACCTATATAGTTAACCATTGAACAATGAGTCAACCAACCTAAGGATGTAATTCTACATGCCAAAAGAGATAAACCCATATGCTATGATAATAAGATAAACAAAACAAGCATACATGATCATTATAAGTGAACCGGTTCAAAAACATGCAACTGTTACGTATTCATAAAAAAGTCAAAGCATGTTTAAATTTATCTTTCTGGGTGATTACACGAAATTAGCCAAGCATGCTAACGAAGAACACAAAATCAAAAATAAAGAAAGTCATGGTTGGTATGAAAACATAAAATAGAATGATTAAACATTGAATGTAATAAGAAACTACAAACTGAATGCTTAAATGTTTCATTCTTGATAAGTCATACCTTTAGAATGCTTGCAATCTCCTCATTTCTCCTCCAATATCCCCCCTGGAACTCCGAAAAGTCAACCTAAAACTTATAGCCGTTAAATTCATTAAATAGAAGAAAATTAGTTTTACTTTATTGTACCAAGAAACACATCGTCCAAACTAAGTATACTAATGAGGACACAACACGCATAACATCATTATGGAATATTCTTTAATGTATATGACATGCAGAGCATCCGAAATTCCGATAGTGTGCTTAGAGGGTCTACTTTCAACCTACTTTTCGGATATCTTCATAAACATCAATGTGGACCGTCTACAATAAACTCAAGTGCATAGACAGCCCGTATTATCTTCCAAAACAAGAATTCTTCACCATGAAGTGATGTGGACCATCCAGAATGGAGATTGAGTACTGGATGGTTCATATATCTTCATTGTAGTAGAATCCAAGTTTTTGTAACTTTTCCTTCGTTACCGGCCGTGTAGGCGTCATTGACGACCATGAGGCGGAATTACTACAATCGTTGCACCGAGTAGTTTAATTATTGATTATCAAAATTTGAACTCATATATATTTAATATATATGTAAACTTGTTACCATACCAAAATTCAAGTCCGTATACCCTCCGGATTATTATATTAAATATCCATATTCCGAAACCCTAATTACCCATTTTTCTCGTTTCTATAGCAAAACTCATTTTTATACAAAACCGTCTTAGGGCTTTATCCATTATGACATTTTATAATATCCTTTAAAATGGCAAAGCTTAATTCAAAACCATTTACTCGATTTGGGTAGAACAACGTCATGAAAACCCTAATTTTGACCCATTTAGAAAACTCATACCAAACCTTCACCAATTCTGAAATAAACTTAGGGCTTTCTTAAAACACATCAAATTAGGATTACCTACCAAAATTCAGGTCCTAATTCCCACCCGATCATTCAATTTTACCCAAACAAGCTCAAGAACCCTAATTTTGCATAGTTTTAGAAAGCATACTTAGAGATCGATTTAGCCAAAACTGAAAGAGGTTATTTTAGACCTTACCTAATGATGCTTGACTGCAGAAATTAGGCCTTTAACTCTTTACGGTTCGGGAGAAATCGACCCGTGAAGTTTCTGGTCCGAATTTAGGGTTTTTCGGTTTGGATTTCAAAATTGGCAGCTTGTTTGTGGTCTTATGGGAGCTATTTATACATGTTAGGACCGCCCCAGACCTTAGACACGTGTTATAGTGACTCATGAATCGAAAATGACACGTTTAGGTGTAAAAAAAAGGGGCTGAAACTTGTCAAAATCGTAACCATGTGCAGGTCACGGTCGATGCGGCCCGCATTGCACACTGCGTACCTCGATGCGGCCCGCATCTCATGTCAGATTTAGATATTTTAAAAATTTTACATTTCCAGTCCTTGAAGTTCTATCTAATGCATATTAACCCCTCGAACTTTGACATAAATTATTATTTTAGGTCCTAAAATTTTCCCAAACATATTTCTAATAATCTCTAAGATTCGGGTCACGTATAACGAGAAATATAAACATGTGTCTACGCGTATAAATCACGTATTAACTTATTTTCTTTCCTATTAACTATCAACAATATTTCATACATATGCATCAATATTTCAACATGGAATTAAACACGTATTTGCACGTATATCTTCAATAAAAACACATAATCATTAATGTATCATTATTTTTTAATCCATTCATCATTTTTATCATATAAACACATATTTATTTATATAATATCATTTCCTAACACATATTTAAAATAAAGACACATAGGTAAACATAATGAGATACGTAGTTACCTAGACGTGGATTTTGGGATGTTACAATAACACTAACTTTACATTTCTAAAATTTTAAACTCACATACCCGTGGTTTGTATGTTTTTCACCTTTCGTCCCTAGAATTCGTTTATTGCGGTTATGGTCCAGAACTTTTCTAATTTATTACGGCTATCGTCCCTGGCTCTACAGACGTTAAAAGAAACATATTAAATGCATGTAAAATCATAATTATACCCCTCTATAAAATAATATATACAAAACTAAATCAATATTTATTAAAAATTAAGAAGCATACCTACTCTGTTCGGCCGGTGACGGAAATGGGGGTCGTGGTGGAGACGTCAGTGACATTATTAAATGTGGCGCTCATGGAGTATGGTGGCGCTCATGGAGAACAAGATGAAAGGAGGGGGCTGGAGTTTCGCCGGAGTGCTGGCCGACAACGGTGACAAACTTCTCTGTTCTCTTTCAAATGGTGATGGCCCGCTTAATTTTCAAAATAGTTTGTTTTTTTATTTTTTATTTGTTTTTAAACAAAAGGGTATTAAGGTCTTTTTACATACATTTGACATAAAACTTTAACAGATGTTAGAGCCAGAGACGATAGCCGTAACAAATTAAAAAAGTTCTAAATCATAACCGTAATAAACGAATCCTAGAAACAAAATGTGAAAAACATACAAACCACACCACCGTAACTTACTCTTTATATTATTATATATAACAATGAAATTTGGTTGGTGAATATGAGGCTTTTAGTTTCTCATAGTTTGGCCACAAAACTTTGGTGTTTTGATAGTTTCTACCCCTTAAACTTTTAAACATTTTTTTTAACGAAATAGTAAACTTTTGGTTTTCATAGTTTAGTCACATATGTTTAAATACTCTTACGTTTTGTACCCTTTAACTTTTAAAGTTTTTTTTTGTTTTAAGTTTTTTTTGTCTTCTATTTTGGCCACAAAACTTTTAACTCATCTAATTTCGTTTTTAGTATATTTTTATAGTTTTATACTTTCACTGCAAGATTTTTAAACTTTTACGTTTTATACCCCTTAACTTTTTAACCCTTTAACTTTTAAAGTTATTTTTGTTTGTTTTAAGTTTTGTTATCTTCTACTTTGACCACGAAACTTTTAACTTTTCTATTTTCGTTTTTAATATACTTTTATAGTTTTATACTTTCACCGCGAGACTTTTAAACTTTTATGTTTTATACCCCTTAAACTTTATATATTTTTATAGTTTTATACTTTACCACGAGACTTTTAGACTTTTACGTTTTATGCTCCTTAACTTTTTAACCCTCTAACTTTTAAAGTTTTTATTTTTGTTTTAAGTTTTTTTTGTCTTCTACTTTTGCCACGAAACTTTAAACTTTTCTACTTTCGCTTTTAGTATACTTATATAGTTTTATACTTTCACCACGAGACTTTTAAACTTTTACGTTTTATACCACTTAACATTTCGACTTTCGTTAAGTATACAAATTCAACACCGTAACAACATACGGGGTGGTAAATATCTCGTTTATATACATAGATTATATTTATACATAGAGAAATTTACCACACCGGTCACTAAAGCCGTGATAAAATAATTAAAAGTATTGTGGTAAAATACAAAAAGTGGGCCCACGAGTGGTTTTTTATACACATCCAACAGTAAAAACAAAGACCGCTCATGTGCACAAAATCAGTAGCAGTTGAGATCTGTTTGACTCTGTAAATCCATCCACTTGTACCCACATGCATCCTTCACTTGTACCCACTCTCATAAATTATTATTTACACTCACCTTAAAGTTATCACATCAAGGAAATTCGTTTATCAAATAATATAGGAAAATCTTGCAAGATATGTTAAACTGACACCAAACATGACCACACCATCACACTCTACTCCACCTTACAACTTGTACCTTGTGCATTAAAGTTTGTACCTAAGACCCGACTCCGACCGGAATAAGGCGTGACCCGTGCTCCGGATTCCTACGCCACCTGCAATCTGATCCCAACATCCCATGCCGCCTTCAAGCGCGTGCTTGCCAAGACAATGAATGGCCGACTTTATAATTGCTAGAAAAAGCTCTCTACCTTTTAAACGGCCCGACTATTTGTAATTTGTCAGACGATCGTTTGACTTTAGGGGCATAAATAGCCTCCTCCTCATGCCTTTATGTCGCGGTTTGAGTACTTCTGGAATGACCATTTGAGCGTGATATTAGATTTGATGACATAGAAATAACATCAATAATTAACCATTTTGAATATAAACTAGTTTTTGAGGATTCGTGCGTTGCTGCAGGGATTGCAAAAGAGGAAAAATGGTTTAACTTGATAAAAACGAAAAAAAACAAAAACCCGGAAAAAATAATTAAAACACTGTAACTATTGTCTACTATTATATGTAAAAAAAACTGTAGCAACTATTTAGAAAAATAACAAAACACTATAGCGCATTATTCATACTAACTATCCAAATTTATATTTGTATTTTGGTAATAATTTGTTCATATATAGAAAAGAAAAAGAAACATACTTGTATTATATGAATCAAGGGTTAAATATAAAATCCCCACATTTGCATTTCCAACACATGGGTTTGTAGTTAGAGAGATCATCAGTTCTTGAATCCAATAGACTTTTAGGGGTTGTACTTGATGCTTGATGAGTTGTACTAGTGAATTTAGGTACAATTGGGACTTGAACTGCCTCACAATGACCACAATGAGCACAATATCTTTTCTCACATCTTGGTGGTCTTGATCCAATCAAAAGATTTCTTCTTTCCATCTACAACAACCCAAGGATTAGATGGTCCGGTTCGGTCCGGTCGGTTTTAAAAAAAACGATAAATCAAACTTGATTGGGTCGACTAAACCGGCGAATTAACCGACCCAAAAAAATTTCATTATTTTTTAACTCATCATAGGGTTCACGAATGTTAAACATATACATATCATTACATATTCAAAACTTGTTCTAAAATCAAGATTTATGCTTTTGTATCTTTGACTTTTAAGGTCAAACTTTCTAATTTTCAAGTCCAAATCCAACACTAACTACACAATCTTCTAGGCGATTCTTGTTTTAGATAAACCAAATTTTACTTTAATCAACAAAAAGGTATTAATATTATTCATAGTTCTACCACAAATCAACCCAAATTTGGAATTAAAAATCTTGATTTTTGACTAAAGAATCAAGTTGAAACACAAACCTGAGTATTCTTATCTATTTGCTTGAAATTTGATCCACCTGCAATAACATTCAAGAAAAGAAGTTCACTTGAGTTGACCTTATATATATATATATAGAGAGAGAGAGAGAGAGATAGAGAGAAAGAAAGAGAGGAGAGAGAGAGAGTTGAGAATGAAGAAAGAAAGAGAGCCACAAACCTTGAGGAGGCAAAAATCTTGCATGGGTGGAGTTAAAAATCAAGAAAAGGATGAATAAAGCATAGGAAGATTGAATGTTGAGTGTTGGAATGAAACCCATTTGAGAAATTGGGGAGAGAGAAGAAATGTGATGATTATGAGAGAGGTTCAAAAGAAGAAGGATGATGGGAAACAGAAATCAAGAAGATCTTTTATTGATTTCATTTTACTTGTAATTCAGTGGAGTGTGGGTGTGAGTGGTTATACAGAAGGTGATGTAAGACAGGAAGAAAATGAAAGCAACATGTCAAAGACTCCTGAAAAAGAAAGAGAAACAACTCATAACCTTTGTTTTATAGCCCCTTTCTCCTCTACAACTTCCTATCTTTTTTATTTAATAACCATAGACCTTCCTGTTTCTTACTCTTTAAATCCATAATCTCTAAAACCCATAATCTCTTTTTTTCTAGTAGAGGCATGTTGGTGGTTAAATGGGGTTTAAATCCTTAAAAATAAAGATTGTGATGACGTGATGTATTATTCTAGAAAATATAGGAATTGCTATTAAAAAATACCATCTTTTAAGATAAAAATACAGAAAACCTCATTTATATTTATATGAAATTGCAAGTTTCATTATTTATCCTTTACGTTAATTTTTTATAACAGATTATGTCATTTAGGTTAATATTGTTTTTTTTTAATTTTTCAACGGCCATTCATTAGGAGAAATCAAAGCTAGTAAGACGTTAGAGTATAAGAAATCAGCAAAAGACAATTTACACTAAGAATCCAATACAACAAGTTTCCTCTAAGTTTAATCCAATGGAATGCGAAAAAATTTATATCTTCGAAAATGTATTCCTGGATTTTCAAATGCATCAGTTGGTTATGAGAAAAATACTATATAAGGTGTATAGGAAAAGACAATCTCAATCTGACATAAAATTCAGTGTTATGCACCCACGTATTGGAGGGTAATACACCCCGCATTGATCAATACACCCCCGTATTGAGAGTTGTCTTTTTCCTATACACCCTCATATAGCTTAATACAGGACATATAGGGATGTTGAATTAAATTTTAAAGGTGTCCGGTTACAATACTCTATCTTTTGTTACCAAAACCAAAGGTTTAATATCATCATGGTGTCTTGTTAAATCATATCTCAAAAAAGGTAGTCAAAAAGGAGAAAGGAAGAGTTGACATGTGTGGTGGGAGCTTTCCGGTCAATGTCCTCAACCTTTTTTATTTGACAATTTGTTTTGGTTACTTTTGGTTAAATCACTTACCTCTATTTATGCATTTAAAGTTTGAGAAGTACAATTATAAATTCATACCTACGTGTGGTTGGATATACAATAAAGTTAAATACTATTGTAAATTTTAGGTTCATAAAATAAGATGAAATATAAATCGAAACATCCAAGTATTAGGTCGTTCGTAATTAGTACGTTATGGGGCGTGATTTCTAAAAAACGCCGACAACATTGCCCCCGCGGGGGGGGGGGGGGGTTGTAATTAGGCAATTGGAAACCATTTTTCTACTCGGAATCAGTTAGAAAAAAAATCGGTTTTAGTTTGTAACTGAACCGCTGGTTGCATATCAGTTACCCTTCTCTTGCTTCAAAGTGGTTTTTCAGACACTGGTTGCAAAAAAATTTTTTTTGATTAAAACCGCTATAAAAACCGGTTAACCAGTTGCATTGGTTACACATATTTTCCTCCCCGGTTACTTGAAAAACTGGTTATGATTTTTTTTCTTTGTTGGTTTAAAGACTGTTGAAATTATGTTATTTTTTGAAGTGGTCCGCTTTGGAGACTCATGGTGGCTTTTTAGTTTACCAGTGGTGCAACATAGAAATCACTGAAAAATGAGAAAGCTTGAAAATCTTTTCAGTTGTTTATATCACACATGTGTGATGTGTCGGTGAAACAAAATCTTAATTAGATTTTGATCTTTTTTTATAGGATCTACAAGTTATAACCTATACTTTTAAAAAGTTATGAAATGTATTCATTTTAAGTATTGTTAATGTGCTAATTAGTCGTGTTAATTCTTAATGATTGTTATGTGTATCAAATATTTAAAGATACTGATTCAATATTTATTAAAGTACTAGTGTGCAGGCCCGTGCGATGCACGGCCGGGGCGGAACTTTGGCCGGCTATAACACGGAGATTATGTTTATGGTTGTGAAATTGCTTTTACCACACCGGTGGTTGTGAATAAACACTACAGTGTACGTAAAGAACCTGAGACTAAGGACAGCCAAAGATGATGTGTTTAAAACAAATGAGCGTACCATTGCAAATGGGCATACGTAAAATATCAGGTGTATAAGAGGGCCATGAAGTTAGGAGTAGTGTGGCATGTAAGTTAAGCGTGATAAACTTAACCATGTGTAAAATTTGTATATGTAATCTGTTTTCAGATGAGAAAACAAATGAAGTGTTTATTGTAGGAGCTTTATGGATCCATGAGTGAGATTATCTTAATTTCTTTCATATGTAGTAGTGAACTCTTTGAGCACTTTTGTAGAATTAAAACACATCAATTGATATGAGAAGACTGTTGGGCATAATATAGTCAATAATAAAGCTGTCCATATGTATTAAATATGAAACTGTTTAAAGTAGTAGAGTAATAGGAGTCCATTAGAACAAATGGTCACACATTTGGTGGGAAACTCGAGTCCAAGCGATCGTAAATGTCTTCTGCCGCTGCGTCCGCGTCCATGCTCAGTGACTTCAGCCTCCGCAGCAGCGCCCTCTTCATATGAAGGGAATCAGTTAGCATGGATGCAGCCGCATAACGCCGGGGAGAAGCATCGAATCCGAGCACAGTATCCAACACCTCTTTGTTTTCTGCGATGCGGCGCTCGAGCACCTGGATGACAGATGCTAGTTCACTGTGGATGTCGTTGGTGCTTGCAACAAAGTAGTTTTTGACATAGTCTTCCATTCCCTAAACACGAAGAATAAATAACGTTAGTAGCAAACATGGTTACGTTAGTATGCGTTGACTGTTTTTGTTTATGAGCTGCTACCTTCGCATCAGTCAAGTTTGATATTACATCCAACAACTACAATATAGTAATCATATGTTACAATATAAATGTTTTTAATATAGATAACTATTTGCCATGCTCTGACTGCAAGCTTGAAACATAATTCCCACAACTGTGGTGCAAGAAGTATATCAATTTGTGCATAACGATCATAAGTATATATACTTTGTGTTTTCATCATCAGTTATTTATTGATAAGAATGAAGTGATACGACAAAGTCAAATATGTGTGTAGAGTAAATAATATACATAACTAACACAAAGCTAATAATACCTGAAATTGAAAGCGATTGATATAAGGAAGCGTTTATGTACATGTGTATGTGTTCTTATGTGTACAAATATAAAACCCAACCAATATAGTAAATATATCATTAGAAACAAAAATATGTCTTTATTTCCTTTTCGTTAGCCTTTATGTTAACCAAAGTCGAAACTATAAGAACATAATAATATGTGGTTTCATGTTAGAGTAGTTGTAAATGTTTTAAAACCGGAAAACACATGAGTTAATTTCAGAAAATGAGTAAAGGAGTGAAACAACTTGGCGATGTAGAAACTGTGCCTTTTGATATGCTTGAACAGCGTTCGTTGGTAAATTGGTTTGTGAACCGTCCTATTTGAATGTGTTAGTAGTAGGGAAAAATGATTCTTATATTAAAAGTGACGGTAATAATAGTAGAAAGATTAATAGGATTGATATCATATTTACAATCAGCCATGAAGAATGATTGTAATAATCATATAAAAAACAATGGACGATAGTAGCATAACAGATTAAGAAAGCCACAACGTATTTTATAAAAACAGGGTATGAAGTGAAACGGTATGAACAGATGAACGAAATTCCGTAAGTTTTGTCCGATAATGCGTGGAGGGGAGTTATAAATCGCAACATAAAGGAGTCCGTTTGAATGGAAATGTCGGTTGAGTTTCCCTCCGACGGTTACGGTGCCTGCACCGGATTTTGGGCCTGTCGGGTGATAGCGGGAACTGTATATGGGCTTAGGAGTTTTGAGAAATTTAGTGGGCCTGGGCGTGATTTCTTGGGACAATTATACTGGGCCAAATTTAGAGTCCATTAGTTAGGCAAGTTAGTATAGTTTATGATTACGATTGTTGTTATTGGCACCGCTGTTTCGGTGCAATATCATCCTATTACGTAATTGTAAGACTACCCACATTAGTAAGCCTCGCAACCCAATCTCTTAGCGAACAAATAGTTCTGCTGTCCTCCAACTATGTAAAACAGGCCGGATCTTTTCTTCGTTTATTCAAACAATCCAATCCAATCAAAATTTTCCTTATGTAAATATAATTTAGAATTAATTTTAACGTATTGCATAACTATTTTATTCCAGATTTAAAAAATTATGTTGTCGGGTGTGTTTTAATAATACTATATTGGCCCATATTAGGAATGATTTATTTTAGTAATAGACTTTGTGACACCTTGTTATTTGCTAAACAGTTTGTTGTTAAAAATGTACCGAGTACATTCAATAAGTTTTGGGACATTTTTGTTGTTTATGTGGGTTTTGTTAGCATCCTTTTGACCCATTTGTAATGTTTACTTTCGCTGGCATATTCTCATTTTTGTTAATTTTTGACGCTTTTGTTAGATGTTCTTTATTTTCGTTCTAATATTTGTGCTGGTTGAAATTTCCAGAATCAGGGATTATTTAGTTACAAAGTTGATGGATTGAAATTTCTGTTCGTTCTTGGTGAAGCTACTGATTAGATACAATGGAAAGTGAGTAATATTTATTGTATATTTTCATCTTTCTATCCCCAGGATTAATTTTTATATATCATTAGCGAGATCTGTTGACTAATGCTCAGTAAGTTAGTGTATATCTTGATTTTTGAAGTGGCTTTTTCCCCGCGAAGCAGAGGATTTGATGTATTCATTTCCAAAATATATTTTGTTGCCAAGTTTTGGTTCGCTTCATATCTCCATCCCAAGAAAATGAACATTCTTTTAAAAGCATGCGTATGAGTGTAGTATTAATTTGTACAGAAACGAAATAAAGTAACCACCCGAATGAGTTGAAAGAAAGAAGTGATTTAGAAGCAACGATCGTATTAGTTTCCATACAGAATAATTACTTATCAACGTTGTTAACATATGCTGAAATGGTGGTGAAGTAAGTTTGGAATACTTTAAGCTACATAAATCAGAACAGTTACATGGAACGAAAGAGACAAAGACTAACAGACATGGAATACGGTAGTGTCATCCGCTGGGTGACGCTCCTCCTGAAGCTGGAAACGCAGAATCTTATGTCTCGGAAGGCCTGTAAGGTAGAAGAATGCGTCCCAGTCTGCTTCCATCCTTAACCGAGGATGGCTGCCATGTTGACTTGCCCATAGAATCTTCACCAGGAACTCCTTCAGCCCATACTTTAAAGTTGCTTGATTGGAAACACTGATGGTGTGGTTCTGGAACAGTGCTTTAGGAATGGACTTTAAGAGTAATATATTAGTTTAATGTATAATTAAGTTGACAATTGTAAGTGTTGTTTCGGGCGTAAACATAGGTGTTAGCAAAGTTGAGACAGCTCGCTGAAACCCTCCATGATCAACAGAAACCTTTTTAAACAGTGTAGATCCCTGCAGCTCAATCATATATTGGCTATCCTTTAGGATCCTGTACGCAGGACGATTCTTCGCAACAGTAAAATTCTTCAACAGATACACACAACCCTCCTTCAACTTATCAACAAAATAATGAGCAATATTGCTCCGAGCAGTGGCATGAATAGACTCTCCCTATGAAAGGCGACATTTTCATAAACACGATGTACAACAGATAAGCAAACACTTAAAGCAGCAAACATAAACAACACAAAGAGTTAGAAGGATACTGACATTCCTATCAGAGAAGATGTAATCGGTACTTATATATCGCCCATGCACATTATCAGAGTCCCATGAACGACAAACCATAACAACGATAGACATTGAAGACCCTACTTCGAGCTGGTCAAAACATAAATCATCGTTCACACCTGTTTCTATAGCACCACCGACGACAGCCTTGGACATTGTTAGAGGGTTCGTAGACTGCGTGTTAATGTTAATTTGTAAAGGCTAAGCAATTGCAGAAGGTTGGTAGGGACGATGCAGAAATAGTAAAAGAGATATATAGATGACACAATCAGCCGGTACATGTACCTCCATTAATCATTAACAGCAGGACGTGAATAAAACGGTTAACAATAGCATAAATGAGAAGCTGAATAGTGAAGGAGAACATAAATAAGTAAATAAATGAGTGACAATTAATGCATTAAGCGCCATTATGATTGACACCCCAGATGTTTAGTGTTATAACTCCTAAACAATTATCACAGGCGTAACAACATATTAAATCTATAATATCAAGCCTCGAGACAACACACTAATTAGCTATCACAGGTGATAAAACTGAATGTGTTTCATATTAAGATAGACATACCACATTCTTATTAACGAAAGGGTAGTGCAAAAGAGCGATACCTTAATACACTAATGATCGTTCATACCTCACTGTCAATTACAGGGGTTGGTTGGAGAAACGGGCTGCAATTGCAGCTGACGGTGACGGAGACGAAAAAGGGGAACACACAAACAACACACATGACTGCCACTGGTGAAGAGCTTTAATACTTTAGATTAGTACAAAATACGGTTACACGGAGTCACATTGAGTACATGTAATAACTTTGGTGCAGAAAATGGGATATTTTAGAAACCTCAAGGGCCGAAACGGGCCACATAATAATAAGCACAGGGCCAGAATAGTTCAAGTTATAAAACCAAATTACACCGCTACAACAAATGTGGCAAAACAAATCTATCTACAATCCATACTCCGATACCTTCCAGCCCATACGGAAGACGTTCAATCAAGACCATTACCCCCACAATTTAGACGACGGTGGTATTCCCGTTGGAAAACTGGTGGACGCAGCCGAATGCCCGACGGCAGGACGCCCATGGTTTGATGTCGAAGAAATTAAAGTTTTCAACACAAACATAGACAACGATCTCATAATCAGAGGAATCAAGGTAATTAGCACATCTTTTGTACATTTCGATAGCATGTACCAACGAAAATCAAAGAGATAATAGCGATCTGCTGTTACAGCACAGGCTACGACACTAATCTCTCACCTTATCTAGGTAGAACAGCGGAGGTTTCATCTGGAAACCCTAAACCTTTTCAACGGACGCACAAACGATCGTTTCTCAACAGGATCAATCAAGCTAATTAGGTCATTACTCCGTACGTGTTCATAACCTGTAAATATGAAAATGAAGCACATAAAAGTGGTCTTCTTTTACAGGACAACTAACGCCCTCCATCCCTGACCTTTTGTCGGTTAAAGCCATGAAGATGACGAATTAGGGAAGTAAAGGCCACTGGATTACGGGCTATAAGAGTCGGGTTGGAAACAATACCGGGCCAAATAGGGTCCGCGTCAGGCCTATGGCATTGCCTTTGCAAGGTAAGAACCACCGGAGAACGGGTTATAACGAAGATGGGTCGGATATGACCCGCGTTTAGTCATTAGTCCTTAGGGGAAACTGGATTACGGGTAATAAGTAACGGGTTGTAAACATACCCGGACCGACAATTTCGATCTGTTTTATGAATTCTGTGTAGTTTGATCGGAGTCTAAGGGACGATCTATATTACGTGAAGATGCCTCACTGTTCAGTTTGGTTACACACATTATTCATTAAGATTTTAGAAGTAGACAAATTATTTGTTTGGACCTGTTAATGTACCCATTTTGCCATCTATAACTTTTTTTTGTCTTCTGCTCTCGGTGGATTCCAAAATTGAAGCATTATGCCCCTGGAGTTCCAGTAGTCCTTGTTGGGACCAAAATGGGTTAGTTCTGTTAAGTTGATATTTGTCAAACTGTCACTTTTCATCCAAGTTTATCTTTTTGACTCAGGTACGTGAACATATTTGTTACAATCGATCATAAACAAACATTATCAGATCTTAATCATCTTTAGTTGTACGCAGATTGATGCTGGTATTCATATAGAATATCATGTCTGGATATAACGACCCCGCAAATTTTGCTTTGCCACATCAGGTTATCATTATTAAACATAAAAAACCACGGTGGATAGGCCGCCGGTTTAACACGTCAGGCCAGCTTCATATAAGCTTAACCTTACCTGGTAACTAACTTAATCTCTTACCCGACACGTTGATTTTTCCTCTTCTAGTTTGTAGGATCACTAATGATTGTTAACACTTATTTCTAACATAACTTTCATTATTGTAGGTATGGAGCCTTGCTAGGGGAACTTTGTAGAAAAACGTCGTGTTCCCTTCAGTGATTGACGTTTTTGCATTGAATCCTAGAGAGAATGTTTTTTATGCTGGTGGTAGAGATGGCAAGATATACATCGCAGAACTCAACTCTCTAGGCAAATTCAAAAACAGCTACGGATTGCATACCATCGGTACATCGTCTGATCAAAGGTAAATCAACTCTTTAATATGCAGGTTTGTTATTCTATAATTGTCAAACACAAACCAGTTAAGTAATCAAACACTCCCATCATGATGGGATCCCATTTTGCTGCAAGTTTGGACTTTCTGTTATGTGTAATGAACACTTACGTATTATAATTATTTTCTACGAATAATAATTTGTTTGTCATCATTAAAAAATTGGCAAACATGACATGTAACTACAAATCTATTTTGTCATTTTATATTGCAAGTAAATCATAGAACACTGTTGTTGTTGTTCATATGCATGATTAATAGCTGATATAAATGGAAGATTTTCTCTCAAGACTGTTTATTATTGAATTAGCAAAATTTGCAAAACAAAAATCTACGGGCAATCTATTGTCATAAAAGACATAAGCTACTGTTGAGAGGATTAGTAACAATAGGCCATGAGGTTGCAAAGTGACTTGGATGGAACACATTTTCCCATTTAAGTGACTTTTGTACAAAAGAGGTACAGTGATCTAGATAGAACATTAGAAAAATTAAGATGTTATTATGTGACATAGAGTTATGTTTTCCTGACATGTTAGTCTCAATTTCATGTTCCACCTGATGATTAACATGCGTGTTTCTTAATTTTTTTTTCAATTGCCTATTTTTCTTGTCAACTGTATAGTTCGTTTTAGTATTACTCCGTGGATTATGTTTGTTTGTTTGTTGTTCTTACCTGTTAGCGGTTTTTATTCTCTCCTATATATGTTAATGATGCGTAGCATCATGTATATAAATAAATAAATAAAATTCCCTCATTTAAATGAATTTTTAATTGGAAAATATTGAATATGTTGCTTGTTCGGGCTTACAACTTAAAATCCCTTAAATTTAGTGCTTCAATGTTTAATATATAAATTCTATTGTTATTTGGTGGGTTTTTAACTTAAAATTGATAAATATATAAATTTCCCATTTTAATTAGTTTTTAATATTGTTTTATGGTGATTTATAAGAATATCGTGCTTAATTGTTTTTATTTATGAATTTTAGGTAATCGGTGCGTCCGCGGTGATTTTAGAAGAAGTCTGAAAAAAACGAGAGCGAAAACGAAGTCCGGATGCAAAAGTTATGGAGAAAAGAAAAAAAAGAAAAAAATAATAATAATAATAATAACAGATCAGCAGCCAGCGCAGCCCAGTCTCTTTGTCAGCCCAGGTCCAGCAGTGAACAGCCCAACAGCAGAAGGCATGCACAGCCCAGGCGCCCCAGCAGCCCAGCTGCGAAAAAGAAGAAAATCGCTGGAGGCAGGGATCGAACCCTTGACCTCCAGCTTAACCAGCGTAACACTTACCACCAGGCCAGCTGCCCCTCATGTTTTGATTCTGGCTTAATAGTCTCTTATAATCTTCTCTGCCAGGCCCAGTTTCTAGCCCAGCAACCTGTGCGTGACCAGAACGCATCAGACCTCATTTTTTCGCTATTTAAGCTTTGGAGGCGCCGTTTTCTTCATTCTTTGACCTCTAAAAAACCCTAAAAACACCTAAGAAGATCTGGAATAATAGAGGAAGATTAAAGAGTCAAGATTGAAGCTTTTTGGAGCCAAATTAGAAGATTTTTGAAGCTTTCGGTTTGAATATTCATCTAGTACTTGTTTTTCATCTTTTTAAATTCTTTTTCTTGATGATGAATGTTACCAAGATTAGATTTTTATTGATGATGAACATGTATCTAGGCTGATCTCATATTGTTTCACCTAGATTTGATGATTCTTGACCCATTTGACTTTCTATTTTGACTTTTTGACATGATCAATGTAAAATTGCTCTTTGATTTTGATTTGGATGCTTTGGATGAACATGTATGCATGTTTAGCTTCTGTTTTTATCATGTTATGTGGGTTAATTGATGTGGATTATAGAACTATAACCATTTATTGATTAGCTTATTGTTAATCGGTTGACTTTTTGGAGTTTATTGATTAATGCATGATCCGGAGACCTCCTACATGATAATATGATATGGATTTGGGGCTGATTTTGTGTGCATCTATATGGGATAGAGTTGACCGATTCGTTTCATGTACTAGGAAATAGCTATGCATTGTTTAGTGAGTTAGGGTGCTTATGACCATAAGATTCGAGCTCGTTTATTCGTGTTTAGAGTTTTCTAGGTCCTAGGCTATTCATTTCAAAATCATTACATGTTTTAGGTGCCATTTAGAGAGTCATTTCTTGTGGTTTCCTTTTACGTGTGCGTTTAGTCCGCTTTGACCGAAGCGATTAGACCATTGGGCATTTTTACATAGTTTTCTATCCGAGCTTCAAGTAGGATTACCTTAGTGATTAGGATGTGTCTATAGTCCTATTTCATTTTGGTTTTCATCATTAGTGGATAGTGATCGTGTTGATTAGTCAAACTAGGGGTCTTATTGGGTTTAGATGATTCTTATCTAGGTGATACTTTTCTCTGATTGATTTTTCTGTAGATTGCTTTCGTTATCTTTTTGTTTTCTGTCTGCTTAGTTAATTACTTTAGTTTTCATAATTATTTCTCAAAATCATTTTCATCGGTTAAATATTAGCAAAGATCCAGTATCGGGAGTCTACATACGCGTCCACGGATTGACATCCGGTTCTTACCAATACTATACTGCATACGACGGGTTCACTGCCCTGGTGTGTAGTTTGGTTACTTGGTGATTACCATTTAAAGCTTGACCACGTATTTTATATAGTCCGCATCTTACGCATCAAGTTTTTGGCGCCGTTGCCGGGGACGCGCAGATTTCGAGAAAGTTCGGAGCTAGTAGTTTAGTCATTTTACTTGCTGTCGTTACTTGTTTATTTGCATGTTTCTAGTATGTTTGCTTATTTCTGTGTTTACCTACGTGTTAGTTAGTTTATTAGCTTAGTCTAGTTTCTTTATGTTCTGTTTCTGTTTTCTTTTTCGTTTTTCATCTGTTTATGCGCATTCGTCGTCGGAGGAGTCCTTTTTCACCGTTGTCCGAGCCTGAGAGGGTTTTTCATAGACTTCGACGTTTGGAGGCATTAGTTGTTCCAGTTCCGATGGCACTTCCGCCGAGACGCACGCTCGCCGACTACGCTCGTCCCGACATCGCGGGGGCGCAACCCAGTGTCATACGCCCACCCGTGGAAGCTAACAACTTTCAGATCCAGCCTCAGACCATTTCCATGATCTTAAATTCTGTTCAGTTCGATGGATTTCCGAATGATGACCCGATGGCTCATATTTCAAATTTCCTTGAGGTTTGCGACACGTTCAAACTCAATGGCGTCACATCGGACGCCGTTAAGTTGAGACTTTTCCCATTTTCACTTCGCGGCGCAGCGAAGGCGTGGCTTCAGTCCCTCCCGCCTGGTTCGATTACTACTTGGGATTCTTTGACTCAGAAATTCGTTTCCAAGTACTTTCCTCCGTCCAAAGCCGCAATGTTCCGAAACAAGATCTATTCATTCGTGCAGGAGGACACCGAGAGTTTGTATGAGGCATGGGAGAGGTTTAAGGAGTTGTTGAGGAAATGCCCATCTCATGGCATTGAGTTGCATCAGCAGGTGCAGATTTTCTATGGTGGCCTGAACGCCCTCACGCGCCCGACTGTTGACAGTTCCGCCGGTGGATCTCTGAGCAACAAAACGCCGGAGGAGGCGCGTGATTTACTCGAGGAGCTTGCCTTGAACGGCTACCAGTGGTCTACCACGCGTACGAGTAGACAGCCCCAGACGAGAGGGGTTCATCAGGTAGATCCCGTTACAGCTCTCTCAGCGCAGGTCGAGGCGCTTTCGCAGATGATGAAAGGGATGCAGACGAGTCAGAAGCAGATGAGCCAGCCACAGGAGACACAACAACATGTGAAATCTTGTCAGTTATGTGCTGGTCCTCATGATATCACGAGTTGTCCCATTGTTGGTAGCACCGAGTTACCAGAGCAGGTCGATTACATGGCTAGCCAGGCCCACCCACCGCCCAACCAGTATAACTACAATCAGGCTTGGAGACCAAACCAGAATTCGGGGTGGAGGCAGGAGCCGAGCAGTTCGAACCCACCGGGGTTCCAGCCACGACCACCACAGAGACAGCAGGGTGTTTACAACCCAGGGGGTAACAGACAGATCCCGGTTCAGACAGAGGATTCAGGTATGAAGAACCTGACCGACATGGTTTCTCAGTTGCTTCAGCAGAATCAGAAAGCAGCCCTTGACACTCAGAAGGTTGCTCAACAGAATGAGTTGCGTTTTTCGAGAAATGAGCAGGAGATGAGTAACATGGGCACCCACATGCAGAATCTGGAGAGGCAAATAGGTCAGCTTGCAAAGTCCGTGTCCGAGAGACAACCGGGAGGATTGCCAGGAAACACAGAGCCAAATCCAAAGAAAAATGTTAGTGCAATCTTTACCGTGAGTGGCAATACCACTCCAGATCCAGAGCCGGCGGCCACTGCTGAGCCGATTTCCGAGGTGAGTGATGATGAGATAGACGAGGAGATTGAGGTTGAGGTTCCTGGGCAGGTGCAATCTAGGCTAAGCCCAGCAAGTACAGCACGTCCCAAGGAACCGATCAGAGCTTACGTTCCACGCATTCCATATCCAGGTAGATTGAGGCAAGACGAGGTAGAGCAACATAGGAAATTCATTGATATGTTAGAGCAGCTACACATCAACATTCCATTGGTTGAGGCACTCAGGCACATGCCGAAATACATGAAATTTCTGAAAGACATGCTGAGCAACAAGAAAAAGATTCCAAATGTTCCACAGGTCACACTCACCGAGGAGTGTTCATTGGCCATTCAAAACAAACTGCCTCAGAAGCTGAATGATCCTGGGAGTTTCACCATCCCTTGTACATTAGGCAGTTTGTCTGTTAGAAATGCTCTTGCCGACCTAGGTGCTAGCATCAATTTGATGCCATACTCTTTATTTAAGCAGCTAGACCTTGGCGAACCAAAACCTACTCGCATGCGCATACAGTTTGCTGACAGATCAGTAAAGTTTCCACGTGGGGTGATTGAGAATGTTTTGGTTAAGATTGATCGGTTTGTGTTTCCCGTGGACTTTGTGATCTTAGACATGATTGAGGACACCAATGTGCCATTTATTTTAGGACGCCCTTTCTTAGCTACAGCTGGAGCATTGGTGGATGTGCAGAAAGGCACATTGACACTAAGAGTGGATGATGAGGCTGTGACATTCAGTGTTGCCGTAACTACACAGCATGTGAAACATCAGCAAGCCGTTGTTCATCAGATTGAGGCTACAAATCCATCCAAGCATGATACATTTGATGATCAGATGTTTGAGGAATTTGGAGAGGATTGGCTGGATGTGCCACTCGTGGTTGAGAATGCTGATACGTTTGATCCGGATGGTGATCTCGAGGAGTTGGAGACCATGCTGTATGGAGGTTCAAGTAAGGAAATTAAGGAAGACTCATCACATGAGGATAAGTTAGCTGAGAGCATATTTACTGGAGCCACATATCCTTTCCCCGATCCACCTCTGGCTGGTCCGAAGACTTCTAAAACCTTGCACACCACGACAAAGAAGAAGTGTGGGGAGAAGGCGGGTGTTAAAGTGAAGCAGAAAAAGCCACCTAATGTGAAGAAAAAGGCTTCATTGAATGATAGGTCGTGGGTGGCTGACGTGTACGCCATGTACTTGCGAGATCGACATAAGGGAGTTGAGCCCCTGTTTGAGGAGTGGCATGTGCACGGCTCTGAGAAGAGCATATTTGGCAGTGAGGGAGGTCACGTCCATGACCCCGGTTGACTTCACCGCGGGTTCGAGTCCGGCTGACGACTCGTTAATAAATTCAGCGCTTCCGGGAGGCAACCCGAGTACTTGGTTACTTTTGTTTTGCTTGTTTCATGCTATGTTTCTTTTTAGTAGTTTATTTTGACTGTTAGCTAGTTTGTTTACTTTAGTGTTTGTTTATTTTTTCTTTTTCTCTTTTATGCGTTTTGTAAGTTTTGCAGGTTGTTATGAAGCATGCCACAGTTGGAATTGTATGGACTTATCATTTTGGTATTGCTTCGTGGGGTTGGTAGGTAACTCACAGTTTGTGATCCGTCGGGTACTCAATCTCCATTCCCACGGTTCGCAAAGTGTGTTTTCATGAGTTTATTCAGGTTTGGATGATACGAGACCGTCACTTCATAAATGACAATCAACGGTCTGTATCTGGGTTTTTCTTGGGCTTGTTGACTTTTGGTCAAAGTGGACCGTTCACTTCATAATTGACAAACAAACGGTCTATTTTGATCAAATGTTACTTTTCTGTGGGTTGATATTTGATGTTGGTTGGTGCTGCTGATCATTTGGTTGCAAATTGGCATGGCGTGTCTTCTGATGCACACATTGCGAATCGTCTGGTACTCAATCTCCATTCCGGGCGGTTTGCATGTTTGTGTTGTAGGCTTATTGACTTTTGGTTAAGTGCCGGCCGTTCACTTCATAATTCACAACAAACGGTCCGCATTTGATCAATCGTCCAAGAACTCAAATTTTCAATTTTTTTTTTAAAAGTGCCAAATTTTGCATTCTGATCGCTTTTGTCTCATTTTGGGTTTTGTTTTCTTCCAGATTTACCACGGGACCACCAAGTGCCTTGATTAACCGATTTAGTGATTATCCGAGTTTTTTGTTTTGGCGAGACGGTTCTGGCATGTTCGTCGAGAGCTGTTTCATGATGCATACATTGATTGTGGAGGATTTTTGGCAATTGTGGATTCAGCTCTGACACCTGTTCAGTCAAGAGCTGGTTTCGATTCATTTTTCAGCATCGAGACACTGGCACATGACAGTGATAGGGGAGTATTTCAGTTCCCTTTCCCCTTTATTTTGTTTTGTTTAGCGTACATTAGGGACAATGTACGAATTAAGTGTGGGGATGGGGATAAATTGAACTGAAATTGCTAAAATTGTGAAAATTTTCAAATTTTCTTATCATATCCCCCTATTTTTAGCTGAAATTGAGATTTTTGCCCGTCTTATTGCACATGGAAGTGGGCCCGTTGATGTAATTCGTGACGTTTTGCTCGCCTATGTATACGATGCTTGTCTCTAGTCAAAACCTTTTCTTCAAGTATCTTGAAAAAGTATTTCCAAGCAAGTGTTTTTCAAATAAAATCAATAAATGGAATGCTTTACTTAGTGAAATTATCGGATGGGGGATTGATAGCTTGCATCATATCGGTAGCCTTTGTCCATCCGTTTCCGTGAGTTTTTGAGCCTAAATTGCATTATATGTTACAATATTTACTCACTTTCGTTTGGTTGAGTGTTATGCCATCATGTGCTTTCATTTTAGAACTTGTGTTGTTTATACGCGTCGAGATCATGAACTAAAATTGGGCATAGAAATGATAGAGGCATTAGGATTAACCCCTTTGACTTAGCCTTTTTCTTTGTTTTTATTATTTTTCCTACCCTAAAACATTATCCCTTAGAAAACCCGTTGAGCCTTTTCCCTTCTCGTTTGATTTTCCCACTTTTTGACCCATTTAGCCTTTTGATTAGCCTTTATTTTGTTCTTAAAACTTGTGTGAAGAATCCGGATTAGTTTAGGACTTTGTGTATTTTGTTTTGGTTACTTACATCAAGTATTGTTTTTAGTTTAAAGGAAAAAAAAATAGTGATTAAGTGTGATTCTCCTAGTACTCAATCTCCATTCTAGGAATTCATATGAGATTGCAAAAAAAAAAAAAAAAAAAAAAAGAAAAGAAAAGAAAAAATGAAAAAAAAAATGCAGAAAATTCTAGCTCGTTAAATAAAATTCCCTCATTTAAATGAATTTTTAATTGGAAAATATTGAATATGTTGCTTGTTCGGGCTTACAACTTAAAATCCCTTAAATTTAGTGCTTCAATGTTTAATATATAAATTCTATTGTTATTTGGTGGGTTTTTAACTTAAAATTGATAAATATATAAATTTCCCATTTTAATTAGTTTTTAATATTGTTTTATGGTGATTTATAAGAATATCGTGCTTAATTGTTTTTATTTATGAATTTTAGGTAATCGGTGCGTCCGCGGTGATTTTAGAAGAAGTCTGAAAAAAACGAGAGCGAAAACGAAGTCCGGATGCAAAAGTTATGGAGAAAAGAAAAAAAAGAAAAATAATAATAATAATAATAATAACAGATCAGCAGCCAGCGCAGCCCAGTCTCTTTGTCAGCCCAGGTCCAGCAGTGAACAGCCCAACAGCAGAAGGCATGCACAGCCCAGGCGCCCCAGCAGCCCAGCTGCGAAAAAGAAGAAAATCGCTGGAGGCAGGGATCGAACCCTTGACCTCCAGCTTAACCAGCGTAACACTTACCACCAGGCCAGCTGCCCCTCATGTTTTGATTCTGGCTTAATAGTCTCTTATAATCTTCTCTGCCAGGCCCAGTTTCTAGCCCAGCAACCTGTGCGTGACCAGAACGCATCAGACCTCATTTTTTCGCTATTTAAGCTTTGGAGGCGCCGTTTTCTTCATTCTTTGACCTCTAAAAAACCCTAAAAACACCTAAGAAGATCTGGAATAATAGAGGAAGATTAAAGAGTCAAGATTGAAGCTTTTTGGAGCCAAATTAGAAGATTTTTGAAGCTTTCGGTTTGAATATTCATCTAGTACTTGTTTTTCATCTTTTTAAATTCTTTTTCTTGATGATGAATGTTACCAAGATTAGATTTTTATTGATGATGAACATGTATCTAGGCTGATCTCATATTGTTTCACCTAGATTTGATGATTCTTGACCCATTTGACTTTCTATTTTGACTTTTTGACATGACAATGTAAAATTGCTCTTTGATTTTGATTTGGATGCTTTGGATGAACATGTATGCATGTTTAGCTTCTGTTTTTATCATGTTATGTGGGTTAATTGATGTGGATTATAGAACTATAACCATTTATTGATTAGCTTATTGTTAATCGGTTGACTTTTTGGAGTTTATTGATTAATGCATGATCCGGAGACCTCCTACATGATAATATGATATGGATTTGGGGCTGATTTTGTGTGCATCTATATGGGATAGAGTTGACCGATTCGTTTCATGTACTAGGAAATAGCTATGCATTGTTTAGTGAGTTAGGGTGCTTATGACCATAAGATTCGAGCTCGTTTATTCGTGTTTAGAGTTTTCTAGGTCCTAGGCTATTCATTTCAAAATCATTACATGTTTTAGGTGCCATTTAGAGAGTCATTTCTTGTGGTTTCCTTTTACGTGTGCGTTTAGTCCGCTTTGACCGAAGCGATTAGACCATTGGGCATTTTTACATAGTTTTCTATCCGAGCTTCAAGTAGGATTACCTTAGTGATTAGGATGTGTCTATAGTCCTATTTCATTTTGGTTTTCATCATTAGTGGATAGTGATCGTGTTGATTAGTCAAACTAGGGGTCTTATTGGGTTTAGATGATTCTTATCTAGGTGATACTTTTCTCTGATTGATTTTTCTGTAGATTGCTTTCGTTATTTTTTTGTTTTCTGTCTGCTTAGTTAATTACTTTAGTTTTCATAATTATTTCTCAAAATCATTTTCATCGGTTAAATATTAGCAAAGATCCAGTATCGGGAGTCTACATACGCGTCCACGGATTGACATCCGGTTCTTACCAATACTATACTGCATACGACGGGTTCACTGCCCTGGTGTGTAGTTTGGTTACTTGGTGATTACCATTTAAAGCTTGACCACGTTTTTATATATTCAAATTTTACACATCAGTTAAGAATTTTATTCTAATCGGAGATATCCACAAAAGCATATATTTCTTGAGCTGGAAAGAAAATGGATCTCAGTTGAAATGGGGTAAAGTCTTGCATAGACACTATGTATAAGATGTGATTGCACTTGGGGGGTTTACACTTTTGAGGGAAACACAATATATACGACATAATAACTATATAAGGCACATTCATATGAGTTTGATGTAAAAACAAAAACAAATAGGGTCGAAAAACAATATAAGTGGACACTATAAAATAAGTAATAATAACAGTAAAATGGAGGAAAGTGGAGAGGGTAGGAACACTTAGAAACAATATTTATGTTTACAAAAGCAGTGTACAACGAACTTTTATGTTCTGTATTACTAAACTACAGCTACTAAAATTCAAATAAGATTTGATAAGAACCTAAAGTCCCCAAACAAACATACTTTCAAATAAGATTTGATAAGAACCTAAAGTCCCCAAACAAACATACTTTTTCTACTCTCGTAAACCATAATATTACTAATAGGTTTAGACATATGGAATGTGAAAGGTACATACACTCAAAAGAAACTGAGATATCACACATACGACACTCAAAAACATAAAAAAAGTAAAAAAAAAAAAAAAAAAAAAGTGCTAAATGGAATCTAAGCCTCACGTCAACAGGAGGCGAACAAATGCTTACAAAATCAAGACTCCAACCCATTATTAATCTAATCAGATTTTGTATGCTACTAACATGCACAAAAAGAAGCCATGTGTTAACAAAAATGGAATGAGAAAATCAGTTCGTAGAGAGATTGTATTATTCATGATTAGAGTTACATAAATTGGCAATTGACTTTGTTTTGATTCTTGTTTCAAATGGTATATACGAAATTAACTTTTTTACTCATTGTTTAAGTTTTTTTTTTAAATAATAATTCATTTCTTCAAATACATGTTTATTCTTATATATGATATCAAATTTCCATGATAATTATGTTAAATTAGTGAAAAAGTAAAGGATGAGAATGAGAACTGTAACAATGTAATCGTTCCCACTCACTTAGACTAACATAATCCTAGAAGATGTCATTCGATTAATCTTATAACCTTGTAATCTTCGTTTTCAATTGATGAGGAAAATAAAAAGGAGAAGATAAATTACCTTAACCTTATAATTATTGTTTAAATCTGCCTATCGGAGTCAAAGATGGAGCAATTATCAATTCACACAATCATTGAGAAAAACCTCACAGCAAAAACCAAGTCACTACAAAAAGTTCGTCAAAGTCTTCCTTTAAAAACATGTCATTGTCATCTGATTTCCGTTAAAATAACGGTTTCTTTGTGACCGTAATCCTCACAGCAAAAACCAAATCATTACAAAAATAAATATGATGACAAATCACTACAGAATATAAATATGAGACAAATCATTGGGAAAAAACCTTTAAAATTATTCAGTAGAATGGTGGTTGGAAAAGGAAACGAAATCCGAAGTTGCAACCATTCGAAAGAGACGTGCCGGTTGAAAAAGGACAGCAATGGAGGGTGAGGAAGAAAAGAAAGGGGGCACGCGGTTATCACTCGAAGAATATTATACATGTTTAATCATCTAGAAGTTGTAATTTGTTAAATATACAAATTAACTATGCTCACGCATGGCTGCGTGTTTTTAGCAAATCAATTACAATGTGTAGACGCGGTTTAGACATGCAAAAAAAATTATGGAGACATTTAGAAAACATGAAACATTACATTAGATAATAAACCCAACAAAACATATAGCAAAAAAAAAATTTATGGAGACATTTAGAAAACATGAAACATTACATTAGATAATAAACCCAACAAAACATATAGACAATAACATAATATAGAACATAACATTAGATATTAAATTTCAACACCCATCTAGTTATTGTTATTTATGCTTCACAACATACACATTGCTTCTTTTAAGAAAAAAATGGTTTTCACTGACAACTCCTGTTATTAGAAACAACAAAAAATAATTACAAAAACTGATTATATGACTATTAAACGTATTATACAAAATCTTAATCTATTTTGTTGAGGTTTATCTATTTAGAGGTGTGATATCTCCATTTTTCTCCTGCAATTAGTGAGTAAATATTCAAAGTGTTAGTAGACATGGTATATAAGAAAATAAAATAAACTTCAAAAAGACAATAATGAGGCATAAATACTGTAAATTGTAAATAAACTTGACTTCAATTAAGTGTATTTGTACATGTTCACATCAGTAATAAAACTTTATAAACAAAATTCAAAGTTTAATTGTTAGCGAGCTGGCTAGGAAATGAAAATATCATCCACATACATGTGATCTTTTGTAGAAAGGTAAATAAAAGTTTTCAAGTTGCCTTAAAGCTAAATTGTGTGTCACATGCAATATCAACTAAAACTAAACTAAACTGAAGCATGTATTTTATATTTGTCTATAAGTAGAGATCTAGAGTTTGATATTTTTTAGCTTTGCGACTTTAATGGACAAAGAGAAGCAACTATAGACAGCAAGCCTCTGCTCACGTAAGTCTCTAATCCATTAGATTAAAAATAGCCCTAAGTCTTTAATCAATCAGACAATTGGAAAAAGGGTTCTAATTTCTAAATTTACATCAAATAAACATCTAAAAGTGTAACACCCCAATTTCACAGGTACATAATATATATAGTAAATACGTGTCTATATTATCAATACGTAAGTTTGATTGATAAAAATGGTAAACTATGCATTAGATAAATTTCATGTGTTAGAAATACGTGTTTAATGGTCAAAATGATGAAATTTGTATAAACAGATGAGTTAAAGGGTAAAGGAAGTAAAATATGAGATAAATATATGTTTATACAAATAACATGATGATATATGTGTGATTTGAAAGTTACATACATGTGTTAATAGTTAATGGAAAAGTAGAAGGGCCAAAAGTGTAAATTATGTAAAGTTATCAACGTATACAGATATTATACGTATCTATAACTATTATGAGCATTTAAGGCTTAGGATATAGTAAAAGTATATCCTAATGTGACCCTTAACATGAAATGATAAGTACTGGAAAGTTTGAGGGGCTAGAACGTAAAATATCAAAAGATATATATATATATATATATATATATATATATATTATAAAAATATATACGTATGAATACGTATATCATCGAGGGTGTCCCGAGCCTTAGAAACTTTATTAATCATGTTTTATAATAGTTCGGTGCATAAAATAACAGTTTGGTAGAAGTTAGGGGGCTGAAATGTAAATAAAACTTAGAGGGACCAAAACTGCCAAATCCTGATAGTCCCAGGCGGTACGCGACGGAGAGAGGGAGGGGGCTCGCGTACCTCCGCCCAATTTCAAACCAGAAAACGACATTTTCGACTTGGGCAGCACGTTTTGACGAAATTGACCTTGTATACGTGTTGATTTCGGGCAATTAGTCACCTAGACACGTGTAGGGACCCTAGGCGCACTCCATGGGTATAAATACACCCTCCAATCGGCCGAATATCATCCCCAATTTCTGAATTCAAACCCGAAAAACCCTAGTTCGAACCAGAAACTTCGCGGGTCAAATTCTCTCAAACGGTGAAGAGTTAAGATCCGAAATTCAGCAGTCAAGCTTCTATAGGTAAGGTCTAAAATAACCTCTTTCAGTTTTGGCTAAATCAATTTCTAAGTATGACTTTTAAAACTATGCTCAAATTAGGGTTCTTGAGCTTGTTTGGGTAAAATTGGATGATCGGATGGGAATTAAGCTCTGAATTTTGGTAGGTAACCCTAATTTGATGTATTGTAAGAAAGCCCTAAGTTTATTTCAGAATTGGTGAAGGTTTGGTATGAGTTTTGGAAATGGGTCAAGATTAGGGTTTTTATGATGATGTTTTGCCCAAATCGAGTAAACGGTTTTGAATTAAGCCTTGCCATTTTAAGGGATATTATAGAATGTCATAATAGATAATACCCTAAGATGGTTCTGTATAAAAATGAGTTTTGCTATGGAAACGAGAAAAATGGGAAATTAGGGTTTCGGAATATGGATATTTAATATAAAATAATCCGGAAGGTATGGGGACTTGAAACTTGGTATGGTAACATGTTTACATATATATTAAATATATATGAGTTCAAATTTTGGTAATTTATAATTAAATTACTCGGTGCAACGATTGTAGTAATTCCGCCTCATGGTCGTCAATGACGCCTACACGGCCGGTAACGATCGTCACCAAATTCCAAACCCCGTGACTATTCCTCATAGTAATTCCGCCAAATGATCGGTCATGAGGAAACACGAGCGGTAAACGTTAAGGAGCAAAGAATTGATAAAGATATAACAAAATATGTAAAAGGGGCAAAATGGTCATTTTGACTATTAAGGGTATTACCCAATAAAAAGTTGGGTTTTGGATAATGAGGTAATTCTTAAATGTGATTTGTAACATTTAGGATGTCTTGATAGGGACATTACATTAAAGGCATTAAGAAACTGATTCACAAGAACTTAACCCCAGAATAATAGCTTTGCAAAGCTAAGGTGAGTTCTATGAGCCCTCTTTTAAATTGTTTAAATGTTTTAAACCATTTTTGGGCTGATATACATAACGTTCTGTGAAAATACTCTCAATTGTTATAATTGCATGTTATATGTATTGATTGTATGGTGATGATTAGAGGAAAGATAGATTGCCATTTCGATGTTTCTAGTAAAATAGACTAAGGATGGTAATCGAGAAAAGATTGGTGGGTAAGGGGCTTCTGAAACAAGAAGTTAAATAGTGTTGTCCCAATGGTGTCAAAACCAAACGGCGTCAAAGCCAAAAAGCGTCAAAGCTAAAACGGCGTCAAAGCCAGATAGCGTCAAAGCTATATAGTGTCAAAACTAAAGGGACCATTGCTACATGATGTGTTCGTAAAGCAAGTGGAAACACTATTTCCCTAAGATAAAATTTAATATGAGACAAGGATGACAAAGCAACAGAAGGTTAGTTTATTCACAAGGTTAGAATATGTGAATATATGTGCTATATGCTTTGTGTTTGATTGTCTAATTGCAGAAATGTGTTTGACAAACCTAAGTGCCTTCGAAAGGTAAAGTTTTCCCAAAACGTAGAACTCACCAGCGTAAGCTGACTTGTTAAGTTATGTATGTCAGATGAGGCTGGACCTTCGGATCGAAAAGGGAAGACTGAGATGTGAGCAGGAACTAGGTGGCATATACTATCAAGACAATGTCAAGCTATCAAGAGAAGACATTTTTGAGAACTGGCGTGGAGATGTTTATTTCTCTTTTGTATTTGTCTCTCTTACTATGTAATACTTGGCATATGAATAAAAGTTTTTATTTCCGCTGCTTTAGTTATCTCTGATGTACCTTGTGTTCATGAGTAAATCCGATGCGTGACCGCTCCTAGGGCCAAGTCTAGGAGTGGGCGTCACAAAAAGTTCATGAATTATCAAAATAAATTGTTAACAGGATCAATTACCTTAGAAGAAAGAGAGACGCGGATGCAGAATGATTATCTTGTGTGCAAACTGCAAAGGTAAACTCCCCCCAACTGAGATGAGAGATGTATATAGGGAAAATGGATGTCGTAACCAACCGCGGTGACGGTTGGTATTAAGTTATAGTTAATTGTAGATATAAACATCGGAATCCATATATTAAAAATACATAATGTGAAAGGTTTGGAAATAGGAGTACTGATGCATAAATAAGCAAAAATCATTTCAAATTAACAGATTCTTGCTTAGAATTTGGGGCAATCCTATCATCAAAACAAACAATAAATGCATTTCAGAGGATAGTAATTCCAAAATGAAAATAAAGGAGGATCTATCTAAACATAAAAAGATAGTTCAATAAGCGGATCCATGGAGGGATTTTATTTGAAGATCTGAGTGTATTACCTTCTGATGAATAACAGAATCCAGGTATCTCAGGTGGACGAATAGCAGAAAAGAAAAATTGCTTTACGGCTTCTAATGTACAACCCATTAGATTGTATATAGTGCATTACATCTTGTACATGATGCATAAAATGTGTAAGCTAAACATCCTTTTGTTTTATAAGGGAATGGCTTATGTTTAGGTATAAGTATGCAAGCTCGCACATTGCTGCGCGTTTTTAAATAGTAAACACACATTTAGATGTAACGTATGCTTTATAAGAATAGAAACACGTAAATAACAAAAGCATTTAAATCTATTCAACTCTTATAGGTTAACAACCATAATAATGAATAAATATGTTTCCATTGGTATTTGTTAGTATAGATGCATTACCACAACAACCAAAGTCCTTCTATTAATGGTTGTCCTCGTGTGAATCATCAATTGAAAGAGCTTTCAAGCCCTCAAATGAGAGTTGGAAACATCCCAAGTCTATGCATATTCATCTTGAAAACGCCATATTTGTCTGACATAAAACATTAGAATTTGAGTTCGAAGAACATAATCAAATTTTCACATAAGATAGGAACAATAATACACTTGCAAAAAGAAACTATAAATTACTATAAAATAGGCAACTTAACATCCTTGGAGTTAAAGGTACATCGCTTCGAAAATTATCAATAACACTTTTAAATATACTATATATACATGTATGTGAATTTAATAGGGAATGACATGTGAATACAAATACAAACATGTTGAACAGAAAACAACAGGCCCTATATTATTATTCTTTATGATCGTTATGATATATGAAATCTAAAACTTAAAGCTATAAATGACGTCAAAAATTTCTCAGAAAATGAAAATATATTGGCCACATAAATACCATACATCACATTTAATATATGTGAGATAAGAATATATGTTTTGATATTCTATCTGTCACAAAACACATACACTATTATGTATTCGTTCCGTCAATCTAATTTCTATAAGCACTCCAAAGAGCATTTTGTCACACATAACATTTAAGCTTTAGATATATAATTTTACTATATGACACATTTAGTTAAAGTGGTTGATTTGAACATAGTGGAACATCACAAAGGATGATTGTTATAACTTATCTAAGTTTGGCCATGTGTGCTAAAGAGTAACGGTCTTTGAGTTTGACGTGGTTACTCGATTATATGACCAACTCTAAATAGAAGAGATTTTGAGATAAAATAAACAGAATTGTACTCAATGAATAAGATTAATAAGGATAAGCGGAATTAAACATTAGATGCAATGCAGTCACAATGGCATAGTCATGCGACATACTGTTGAGGATTTTACGATTTTAAGAACGGAAATGCAAACCTACAAAATTCCATTTGCTACTCATCATCCACATTTATAGATACGTTCATCATTATAAAATGAATTTGATTTAGATTATAACGCTTTATATGCTAATCGGATTAACTTTTAACCAATTTTGACTAAAAAATATCATGTAGCAGCCTAGTAAATCTCATTAAGATTTTAATTTGACTTAGTAAGAAGACAAAACAATTTTAACTATATTCATAGTAATTGTAAACTTTTGTTATAGGGTAAAGATAGCCACCTACATATCCTTACCTTCGAATCTCCTCACATATGTTCATGATATCCCATGGAGTTTAGGAGAATTATGGTGTATGAAACAAAAAACTGGAATAAAAAGTAGAAAGTAAAACTATAAGCCTAATATAAGAGTTAGTAAAAAAATGCGGAGTTATATATATTCTGTGTTTACAAATTAGAAGAAATATCTTATGTTTATACGATGAATTGGAGTTTGAATTTAAGAGCTATAATCTGCATGAATAGTTAATATATTCAAATATATAGTTGATATGGGGATAATTCTTTGGCTATGTTGCAGTGAACAAAAGCTAAGTAGACATCTGGCTGGCATTCATTGTAACGGTATAATCCTCTTTAAAAAAATAGTCAATAAAGAGAAGGTTGATTTTCAAATGGTATTATTCGAATTTAATTTCAGTTTGATAAAATTGTTTCAAAACCTTGAAAGGCAAAGTATAGTAAAACATCAAAACAGGAGAACGGTAGACATACTTTGTAAAACCCTGATTGGGTAATTTGAGAGATTTGGAAGATGTTGGAATTACATATCCTAAATCCATAATTGAGTAATTTGAAAGATTTTTAAATATGTTGAAGAAATAACCAAGTGAATGATAACTTCATATTTAGTGGCTGAATTTTGAAGACCACATAGATCAGATAAGAGGTTGGGCATATAACATAAACTGCACATTCTTGACCCATTTTAAACAACTAATCCTAAATTGTGTTTGTGTTTCTGTAAATATTTTGTAGTGAATTTTCCTGTTATGTTATGTGTCAATCTAAGCATCATCAACATTAATCTATTCTATCTATTCTGATAAACGAAAAAAATTTCAGGTGAGGTGGCATCACTACAGCCCCCCTTGGAATCACCGCAATACCATTTTTCACCAATTAAGGGCGGAAAAAAAAAAGCAAAAAACTCACGGTGCTCTCTTTCAAACGCGCGGATCTTCTGGGTCGAATCCTTATAACCCGATCTGTCATGTGTGACTATAATTTCAATTCCATCGTATCATATACAAAAACCCTAATTACACAAACTCTTTAATCGCCGGCTTCCTTCTCTCTCGCTCCTCTCCTCACTGCGCTGTTCGTCATCACTGGATTGAAGGTATATCTCCATCGCTAATTATCTTCTACTTTTTAATTGTTAATCTTTAATCTTTTCCATTACTTCCGATTTCTAAATTTTAACTTCCAATACGCAGATTATGGGTTTCATTTGCAAAAATTTCCCTACATCTCAATCTACAGTCACTGGTAATTTTCTTCTAATTTTTTATACTCATAACTCTAATTTCCTTCGTGTGTTTCACCAGAAACGATCTCCATATGATTTTAACGTCAGATTTATAATTTTACAGGTTTCACAGTGATTCGCCGGAATATTGAACCCATCATCAAGCATCAAAGGTACTAATTCTACAACTTCCGTATTAGGGTTTTAACATCCCTTTTTAAGGTCTGATTTTTTATTGTGGATCATGAAACACATTCATACTAAAGTGTCAACATATTTATCGTCACTCTGAATCAAGATTTTGTTTATGTCCATCACTCATTAATTTAGAATCCATAGAGGAAAATAGATTATTAGTATTACTAACATATTGAAATTATTCCTACTGAATTGCATACGGTATTCTCTTATTTCAATCTTTAATGTACTCTTCTGATGTTTAATAATATCTTCAATCCACTTTCTTTATATATTGTATCTACACATCGTTAACACCAGCAGTTTCTACTTACTTATAAACTTTTTAATTTAGATGTGTGTATCAAATAGACTTTTTGGTACTATTTGGTTTTGACATGAATCTGTAGATTGAAGATGTGTATTAACGACAGTAGCAAATTGAACATTTGAGGTGTATGAATCACTTGGTTAATGGCAACATTCACTATAAGTTGATATAGTTTACTTCCAACTAATAATTTGTTCTTTGACTGTGGGTATGCAGTGTGGTTTTTGTCACCAATTGCTGGACAGTCATGGACATATCTTCTCTGAGTGTGAATTCCCCAAAAGAGTGTGGTTGCACTTCAATACGGTTCTTCAATTATTTGGTCGGATGCTATTGTTTATTTCCAAAAGTTACCTAAAGGAAGAAGTGCGTGGAGTGTAATTCAAAGGTTAGTGCTTGGTGCTATTGTATATTACATATGACAGAAACTTAATATAAGGTTATTTCAACCTACAAATATATCTTTGTATATGATTTTGAAATTGGAATATTGGTATTGAATAAAATTTATAAATATGTGAGAAAATAACATCTACATTAATGGCGTAAACAGAAAATTTTAGAAGGGATGAAGAGAGACGGTGTCCAGAGTAAGAAGGAAATGTAAATTATTTACTTATCACTATTAGTCGTCTTGTAGTTAACAACTTTTGTTGATCCTTTATTTCTTGTTTTAGAGTCTTGAGTTGTATAAAAGTGGGTCATTAGTCATGGCTAGCATCTTATCACTGGTTTAAAGATGCCATTTATTTTAGTAGTTGTTCACCAGCTCTATTGTCTTCAAGCTTTCTTCCGGATAACTGTCTGGATAATATGTGAAGACACCAATGTTGGATTTGCACTTTGATTCCTTTGGTAGAAGGTAAGAACCTGTGAATTAAAAGGAGAAAAAAATTTAATACGATCAAATAAGAAATAAGCTCAAACACAAAAATTGTAAGGGATCACACATTAGCCGCCGACGTTACATTTTATTCACGTCGGACCAAGCCACAAAAGTCTAACGGGTCATACATTACCCACTGACGTTACATTTTTTTCACGCCGGGAGCAAGGTTGAAAGACTATAGGAGATGACGAAAATGTAGGAAATGTAGAAAATTAAGATAAAGCGTAAACTTACACAGCTTTAGGAGATGATGGGTGGGGAGACAAACAAATGGGGTTTGGATGTCTTTATATAGGTCTAAAGAGACTAAACAAATTCTAAATAACTAAATGTTCATAAAGGTTTTAATTATTATATTATTAATACAATAAGAGTTAAGAATATGGATGATTTTATAATTATTAATCATAATAGCTATTATTATTATTATTTCATCATTATGGTGATAATAATGGTATGAAAGTTGAGAATATGAGTAGTCATGTGTTTAAGTATTCATTTAAAATGAATTAACTATTAATCAATACTACAATGAAGTGCATATAAAGATGAATTAGATGTTATTTACCTATTAAGCTTTGTAACCATATTTATTATGTTATATGATATGATGATGATGGTGTATGATGATGGTGTATTTGTATTTATGACACATGCTTAAACATGTAATACATCGTGCTTTGTTGCTAGTACATAGTATTTATGATGGTAGTGCAAAAAGTGCCATTGCTTAACTTTTATATATATATAGATTGTTAATGTACTAATTACTTAAATGAAATCGCTTGAATAAGTATTCATGGAAGGTAAATTTTATTTTTAGTTTTTGTGCAATCTAATAACACGAGTCTCTCTCTTTAATATTAGATAAATAAATTGTTTTGGAGTTTTAATACTTTTAGTTACTTTTAGAAATTATAAACATTTCAACAAATCCAGTTAACTATAACTATATTAAAAATTAAAAATTTATGTATAGTAAACATACTTTGTTAGGACCAGGTAAAATGTGTTAAAAATTAACTATCTTTTATATCACAATTTCACGTTCTTGAAATTTCTTCACATATTTGTTTAAGAAAAGATTCAATACTCAATAGTACTTAGAGCATTCACAACAAGTTTTTCATCCACATCCCTATAATTTTACTTTTATTAATATTTTTTCCCTCTCTCTTTCACTCACAATCATAATTAAATAATATTTTTATACCTTTATCATTACCTTTTTTCTCTCTTCAATCCTCAAATTTTAGCAAATCACAAGTTTTTTTGTCAAATATGCAGATTTTCTAAATTTTTTTCTCTCATCTACTCACAACCACTCATAACCAAATCTCAAATTGATCAGATTTATACTCACATATTTTTTAGAGAACCTACTGTGAATGCTCTTATGGATTTTCTTACTGCTTTTATATCTCCATAATATCTACGTTTATATTTCTATACATGTATAATTAAGTTTACGGGTCTAAGCTCGTCAGCATATGGACAGATGTTGTCAGAAAATAACATTTTGTTTCATGTGACGGTAAAAATCTGTAAATGTCAGTTTAATCACATGTTGCTAATTTAAGTCATATGCTACTCTATAAAATGATTGCATACGTTTACGTTACAAACGTACAGTTACAAATATATCGATTATACACAGAGTTATCAATTATATCGTTCTTGTTATTCAATTCTATGTACGCACGGGTTTCTAACACTAATATGTGTGTATTTATGGGGGATGATCATGAGAAAACTCCAACTTAGGTAAAGAACTAAAAAAAAACTCCTTGGTTTTTTCATTAAAACTTTATAACTTATTCACATATTATTATTTTTTAAATATACCATAAAATTAAGAATTTTTTTATCTTTCATATAATATATATTTTAAAATATTTGTGTGATGTTTTTTTAGTACTACATACATGTAATATTAATGATACTCCTCATATATGTAGTTTACCATACTACATATATATAGACTAATGTAATACGTAATATATGATACATAACTATAAAAGCTAAAAAAAATTATTTTTGTTTTTTAAAAGAAGTAAAAGAAAAAAATTATAAATATAAATTAACAATAAAAAAAGTTTTAGTTTCTCATTAAAAGAGTTTTCCAATCCCAAGTTGCATAAAAACCAATAAACCAACTTTTTCTCAATGTTATGAAGCCCCATGAATAGTATGCTATTATTTAGTATTTTTTATGTTTTTGTTTAGCAGTTCTTTTTTTTTCTCTAGAGGTTTTCTTTTACTGAGATCCTTGTTTAAAAAATTTGACCATTTCATTTTTGATTTTAACATTGATCTCGTACATTCAATGTTTTTTCATCCTCTTTGAATCACTTTAATTGTTTTATATATCCGCATATACCCTCACACAACGTGCAATCGCAACCTAGTGTATTATAAGGCTAAGTGTAGTGGATAAAGCCCCAAATGGGGCGTTATCCGCCATGTGGACGATAACTGGACAAAGGGCTTTATGGGGCTTTATGGTGTAGTGGATAAAGCCCCTATAACGCCCCACAATCATTACTTTTAAACCCTTCTTCGGCGTTTTATCCCTAACGCCCGGGGCGAATTTGGGCACCATAACGCCCCATAACGCCCCAGCGTAGTGGGGCGGGGCGTTATATGGGGCGTTATGGAACCCAAAAATGCCCCATTACGAATAGCCTAATACAACAAAAATAAAGTTTGCCAAAAACCAACTTTTGGTCCATTTTTTTTGGTCCATTTTAGACGTATATATATATCTATATATCTATATATTAATAATACAACAACAATGAAGTTTCCAAAATCGGGCAGATGTTGTATACAAGAGGCAGATAGTTAAGTACGTAATTATTGCACTTAAAACTACACAAAGAAATTGTCAACCATATGTTGTATCACATCAGCCCCATCAGAATTCATCCAGGGAGTATTCACCTGTGCCCATAAATATCAAAACAAACATTCAGAGCCCAAGCCAAACAACCCCAATCTTTATATAATTTATATTTACATAATAATATTTATTATATCTATAAAACTCTGATAACTTCATTATTGTTGTATAAAATATAATTTATAAACTTGTTTTTAAATGTAGTACTACATTTATAAAGCTACCCCGATCCGAGCTTGGGCTTGAGAAAGCTCGAGCTTTGGAAACGAAACCCGAAATGACCCGACCTCGAGCTTAAACGAGCTCAGGCTTGGCTCGTTTTGATATTAACTATAAAGTCAGACTAGTTTGTTTGACCTCAAAAGTCAAAATGCTAAGAGAGATATGCAATTTATTGAAATGAAGTATGGGTTGCGTAATAGTTGCCTGGATCGTGTTGTGCGCAAGGTATCTCTGTTTACTTCCTTTAAAGCTGACATCAACCCGTTCCCAGCATAATTTACTCAACCCTCTAATCATCGTCTCTGTGATTGAAAATGATAAGAGTCAAACTTTAAAATATTAGTATTCACAGCAATATATCTTATCAAGTTATCAATCTATCAAATTCTAGAAATAAGTGGTTTTTCAATCAAAAGTTCTCGAGGGTGACCATGTTTGTAAAACAAGACTTTGCAGTTTGCAGATAGCATTTCCTTTTTGCAAACAGACGTTGACACCCTGGTCTAGAGGCGACAAAATGGGCGGGTCAGCAGAATGGGTCAAAAGTCAAAATGGATTCTTTTTACAACAGGTAAGGTTCACCTCAACTTTTTCTTTCGGCAGAACTGAATTGATCCATTTTTAGAATAAATGGTTCAAAAGATTTCCACCACTACTCTGCTCCAACTGTATACTACTAGCCTATAACTTCCCAAACATTGTGGGGAATTATTTGCAGCCCACAACGAAAGACTTGCAAGGGGAGTTAATGATTTATCCACATCAGTGTTAGAATGAGAGTTGAATATCGAATAATATTAATTGGTATACCTTCCATGCTGGCAGTCTTAGTCTTGTGACTCTTGGCTTGTTGATCTATAGAGCCTTCTTGTTTTGGTGTATTTACTGAGCCTTCCCTCAGAATATGGGGATATCTACCACTTCTTGCAAGATTCTTACGCTAAAATGAAAAGCATGGTCAGATGCTTCTCCAAATATTATACTACACATTATCTGTTTTACCTTAGGTAGCTCGCTTCGATAACGAATTGAGGACGTGCTCCATCCCACAAGATCTGAGTACAGGTGTTGAGTTAACGAAAAGGATCATGCATGTTTGAATGCATAAATTTAAGAGGCTGTTTGATTCACGGAATATGTTAGAATTGTAATCTGGAATTCGGATAACATGTTTGGTTTAACTAATTTATTTCATCAGTTTATATAGAACTTCAAGAGATATAGAGGTTATAGGAGATGCAGTAGATATAGGATACGGTCAGAAAGGACATTTGCATAAACAACACGGCGCTTGAAGGATTGCAAAGCAGATCTACAAAATCATGCAAGAAAGTTAGGTGAAACTTCAAAGAAGTAATGATATCAAATAATTCATGCAAAGCAATCATTATAAACTCACATGAACTTTAGGTCTTCAGTATCATTGGCCATCTGAACCAGCAGAGGGGGTTCTCCATCTATCTTATCTTTCAAATACACATGTCTCCCTGTTCTTCTAAGCACCCCTGATGTGTAGTACCCTAGATTTTCAAGGCTTCTAATTCCACAGAACATTGGAACCTGAGACCATTGACAGTTACGACTTACGAAATCCAGGAATTATGAGGGACATCCTTAGTGATAAATGTGATAGAATTGCTTCATCCATACCAATTTTTATGAAGTTTATATTACCTTTTTATTTGTTGGAACGACAATATAGTCTACTGCTAATAACTAAATCCACAAAATCTACACACTGCAGGACTCGAACCCTCACCACTTGATAAGGGCAGTATACCACTTACCACTAGGATGTCCCCTTGGGGACGTTTAGATTACCTGTCTATGACCTCTTGAGCCAAGATGTGGAGTGGCAACAGTAATAAAGTTGATAGGCTCCAATCCACCAATTTTTTCATTAGAGTTATGTTCTGAGCATAAATTTACTTGTGTAATTGATTTGTCTAATTTTTCCACAGATCTATAGGTTCCATTTACTTGACATGATTGATTTGTGCAATCTTGTGTGTAGAGCTTAGCAACAGCATATCTTGCTATTAGACCACCAAGTGAGTGACCTATAAAAGAAATCTTGAGAAGATTGGGATAACGTTGTATCACAGATAGCACCTGCAAAACCAGTACTTTCAATTGATGAGATGCCAACACTTTCTGCAAATCCTCAAGAAGGTTATCCATACAGCTTTATAAATATACCAACCTCATCTGCTAATCTAGTTCCCATCACGTCAACACCATCAAGTGTCGCCAATGCAGAGTTACATTTGCTGCCTGTATTAACCATATTGATCAAGAACATATGCTGTTATAGTAAAGCATAGAAAACTCCAAGCAAAGATCAACTACACGCAAATAGTTTGGGTCTGTCGATTGACGTACTTCATCACATTGTATAATACAATCCAAAATGACTTTTTAAAGCCGGTAAATAGCATGTTCCAGAGTTTTTAGTTAACAAAATCATGAGAAATAGAATTTGTTTACGTCATCCAAATTAACATCTTTACAGACAAATCCACATTTCGGAAAGGGTTTGTTTGGTTTGTCGGAATGAAAAATTATCATTTTGAAGACGTTTTTCACTATTCCATTGATTATCTAGGACATGTGCAGACCTAAGAAACTATATACCATTCACTGCAAATGCTAGGAAAACAAATAAGAAATAGGAAACCTATTAAAGTAAGGAGCATTGGTAGACATGCTTACAATGAACAATAAGATCATTTGGATACTTCTTTAAGAATTGTTTTGCAGCAAATCTCCAATTTTTAGCACTGCAAGAATGGAGACCATTAGGATAGGCAAGCTATATAGCATACTAAACATTACTTAAATCATGCCTTTCTGTGAAACCTTAATTATATATCATAATAGAACACAGCATCACCATTCTCCACCTGAAAACTTAAATGTACTGCCATGTTTCCAATGAACATTTCACATGGTGGCTTGGAGTTATAAACAAGGTGGCATCTTAATTTCTCAGTTGCAATATTTTGTGGCTGGTACACACATTTCTACAGTGGTATCCACAATTTCCATTGTATGATAAATTCAGCACAATTGCTTGTGCACCTCCTTCACAAGTCTATAGTTGAGTTGTGGATTCTCATGGTAGCCGTGCCGACATGATTGCACTGCTATGGTGGGAGTCCAAGGACTCAGTGCCTGGGTGGCTGGGTTAGAATAATGGGTTTGACCCCTATGGAATTCTATCTATATTAGAGAGATTATATTAGTTAGAGTTTATTTTAATTGTATTTACTATAATTAGAACATGTGATTTGATTAGTTTTACTTTGTAATTATATCATTGTACTGCTATAAATAATTTATCAATAATACACAATAATGACAATATACCTTCTGAGTTTTTCATATTCTATATTTTAGGCCTGATTTGTGCAAGGAGAGACTCAATTTGGAGAACAAGTCATTTATGGTTTACCTTAATCCTCCTCTATACATACACAATCTATGCAATTCTATATCAATACCAATACCAAAATCAAAATCATATCGATCTAGTGAACCACATAAACAAACACATGTGTATGGAATTGCAGAGTGAATGTGTGATCGTGGTTTTTCATATGAGTTTGCAGTTTCCTCAACACACAGGGTAGATTGAAGCTAAACAGATCGAAAACATTCAAAAAATACGAACTCAAATTTGCAGTTCTAGATCACTAGGTTTTGAAATCTGAACTTGAAATGCGGCTTCAATCTAAAGTTATTCCTCAGCTACTTTTCAACACACTCAAAAGCAAACAGAACAAAAATGCGCGCAACAGATCTTCAAACAAATTAACGAGTAATCAACAAAATCCAAACCGATAACCACTAACCTGCCAATCAGGCCATTAACCATAACAACGAGATGCGTCGGAGAATGACGTTTATCGCTAGAAGCCGATTCCATATCCACGTTACCGTCCGCATCAACCTCCTCAACCGTCGTGTGTCCATAATCCGACGATCTGAAACAACTCAATTTCTTCACAATCGACGATCTCCTGGTTCTCTTCTTCTTCGCAACATCACTTAATCCGACATCTGATCCTTTCACACCGGCATTTTCTTCCGAATTCCTCGTCGACTCCATTGATTGATTGATTTCAGTAACTAATTAGGAGTTCGGAGCTTAATAATCATGGTGGTTATTTAGGGCGGAGGATTTGGCCGGCGGTGGACCTACGCAAGCTGACGTTATTTGACTAGTGGAGTGAAATTACCATTTTGGGAGGTCATGTGAAGGCGTTTGTGCATTTTGTTGTCGCCAGGTGAGGGTAATAATGGAATTATGTCTGAAATTTTGCGCCGCCGTAGACGGCGGGGGGACGTGGGTTGGCATGATCAATTATTGAAAGTGGATTTTTCAAATTATTTCGAGAAAGGGACGACAAGTCTATACAAAAGTGAATAAACTTTTCGTGATTAATTAGGGGAGGGCATGTAGCATGTCAAATACTTAAACAATTTCACATAGTTTTAACTAGGGTTTTTTAAAAATATTCGAATTCGAATCCGAATTCAAATTATCCGAACTATCAGTTGTTGGCGTATAATAATCCCAACTGGAAAAATTCTTCCTGACAGTCTCAATTATTCACTTAGTTTTTTTTTCTAATAACACATTCTGTTAAGTTTTTTTTCAACCCCGTTAATACTAGCTTGCGTGGCATCCTACAAGGCTTGTCCAGTTGACATTTTAAATGAGGTGTAATTTTTTTTATTTGTCATTTATTTATTAACCCCTTAGAAAGACTTGCCCCAAATTATGTTTGCATCGCAGATCATTCCAACCCTAATACATACATCGCAGATACATCGGGCTCACATCGACGATCACTCCATGCCCTAATCCGTTTCAATCCGATTCATCAATGGGAGTGACATTGAAGATAAGGTTACATTATGGAGGAAATGTCATCGAAGAACATGTTCTTACCTATGTTGGGGGTGAATCGAAGCTTATTGAAATCGAGGTTGATAAAATGTCGCTATTCGAGATTGCATATTATGCTGTCGAAGTAGTATCTTACAAAAAAATGTATGTTTAATATATACTGGCAGATGCCTCGTATGCCAATTGAAGATCATTTGGTTAAATTGGATAATGACAAAGATGTTATGCAAATGATGTACGTTTATGGTGATGACTGTGAATTTGTTCTTGATCTTTATGTGAATCCCATACAAGGAGAAGCCCATTCTAGTGACCATGAAGCCCAACCCGGTTTCTTAAGGGCCCATGTGAGCCCAAATAGGTCCAGCACTTGTTCCCATGATAACAATAGTGTTAGGTCAGCTGATAAAGATGTTGTAGATGAATCTGAATCTGAAGAAGAACTAATTGGTGAAGGCTCTGAAGTTTAACACTTTTGTATTGATAAAGATGACAGTGATGATGATGAATGGAAGTCTTCAGTGGTTGCCATAGAGAACGTGCATAAAAATGAACAGTTGAAACAAAAAGAGTTGGTGCACTCAATACTGAAAAAAACAAATCCTGGTTTTAAATCTAAAGTAGTTGAGGTAGCTGAAGGAGGATCTAATCTTAAACCTGAAGGTGATGTAAATTACAGCAACTATGAAGACTCTAATGGTGATGTGAACTCACCTGGTGATAGTGAGGATGATGATATAAGAGGCAACAAGTTTAAGATTGAAGTTCCAGTTGTTAGTGACCAAACAGACTAGAGTAAGTGGAAGTGGATAGTTGGTACCGGGTTTCCTACAAGAGATGAGTTCAAAGAGGCAGTTAGAATGTATGCAGTTGCTAATGGTAGGGATCTTTCTGTTTGTATAAGTGACAAGAAGAGGCAAGACAGAGTTGGTGTTAAATGTGTAAGTGGTTGTCCCTTTAGCCTATATCTTTCATTTTCTTAAAGAAATCTTGTTTTATGGTTAAATCTGCTAAAACTCAACATACATGCCAAAGAAACATGACTAAAAACAGGCAACTAACTTCAGAATTTGTTGCAAATGAGTTTCTACCAATTTTCAAATCTAGACCACATTGGCCAGCTAAGGAAATACAGGATGCAGTTAAAAAAATATAAACTTTTTATAGGGAAATGGTTTGCCTATAGAACTAAGAGTATTGCTCACCACAAGCTTCATGGCTAATGAAGGAATATTAGAGCAAATTAGGTTCATATTTGGAGATTTTAAAGCATGAAAATCCAACATCTACATTTGAGTTAGTAACTGTCCCAGCTTCTTTTCATGGGATTGATAGCCAAGTTGAAGTGTTCTTTAGGATATTTGTTTGCTTTGATGGGGTTAGGAAGGGGTTTCTCTTAGGGTGTAGGAAGTTGTTATGCTT
>JBCNJP010007863.1:0-13665 GCA_039602395.1 Deinandra increscens subsp. villosa
GTGAGAGATTGTGGATCGATTTTTGAACGATAAAAACCCGTATACAACGAGTTTGGTTGCCCCGCAAAAATACAGCATGTCCAAGAGCTAGGATTCTTAAAGTGTTAGGATTTATGTTAAAATAAATTAATTGCCTCACGTGACATCACGTGATGAAGTTCCCCCCTTTGTCGTTTCATCACTTCCATTTGTATATATTTCTCACACTCTGTTCTGTTCAGTTCTTCTGACGTCACCAATGGCGGATTCCGATCTCTCGTTCCTCGCTCTCTTCGCCCTCCTCCCAATCTCCCTCTTACTCTTCCTCAAACTAATCGTCCGTCCACGCGCCATCCAAATCCCAATCAAATCCCGCCACGTCTTCATCACCGGCGGCTCCAGCGGCATCGGCTTAGCCCTAGCTCGCCAAGCCGCCGCAGAAGGCGCTCGCGTCACTATCCTCGCTCGCAGCTTAGAAAAACTCGAAGAAGCCAAAACCTCCATCCGGCTCTCCACCGGCGTTGACGTAACGATCGTGAGCGCTGACGTGTGCGATTTTGAGGCCGTGAAGGCGGCGGTGGAGAGCGCCGGTCCGATCGATGTTTTGATTTGTAATCAAGGCGTTTTTGTTGCGTATGAGCTTGAGAAGCAGGATATGGAGGAGGTTAGAGGTATGATAGATGTGAATTTGATTGGGAGTTTTAATCTGGTTAAGGCTGCGTTGCCGGCGATGAAGAATCGGAGTGATCGGAAACCGGTTTCGATTGCGTTCATGTCTTCTCAGGCCGGTCAGGTACTGTGTGTGTTTCTATGTTATTCATATTCAATTATTCACTATTTTCAGGCCTGTTAACTAGTAGTAATTGCACTATATTTTGCGACTGCATAGCTAGGGTTTCTAAGTTGAGTAGAATGTTCAATTTGTTGCAATCCAAAAGCACATTTATTTAACTTACTAGATTTACTATTTGCGCGTTGACTCATCATAAAAAGTGTACACAAAAACCACATAAATTAGTAAAATTAGAAGGCATGTTGCTTTACCTATTACGTCATCGATTTCCGTGCTAATTATGTTGCGTTAAGATAATGAAAATATAATAACAATAGATTGATGGCCGTCACATGACATCCATTGAATGGATGCCATGTGACCCAATCAATGACAACTACTATTCATACATACTCAATTTTTATTTATAGTATATATATAATATAATAGCAAGAAGAACTTAGCCGGCAAACCAGGTTCACTAGGCCTTTTATAGGTATAACTCAAACTCATACCAGTGACCTCCAGATCGAATGGTAGCAGTCTTATCGTTGCTCAAGGAATTCGCCCCTAGCAAGTAAGAACTTAGCTTTGATCTAAAAAAAACCTTAGTTTCCCCCTATGATATTAGCATCCTGTGTATGTAATTCTATACAAGTTGTTACTCTTGTATATTTTCTGTTTTGCAATTACTTTGGATGCTTATGCGTCTCCGGGTTCATCATTTCGTGTCTGTTGGTCTTTTTGCAAATCACTTCTATCATGCAAGCTGGATAGTAGCTCGACGCCCATTTTGTTCTCTCCACAGGAGATGAGAGATATTGGGTCATTCCCTGCCCGACCTCAAATACCACCAGTCCACCAACACGTTCTGAGCGAATTGGATGACAAAACTTCCTAGTTAAGTGTGCGTGGGTGGGAGCAATTTTGGATGGGTGAGCTTCTGGAAAGTTTCCACTTGGGTAACTAGAAACAAATCCGTGAGCTCCTCCTAGGCAAAACAGACAATATTAGTTGGTATGAGGGGTGAGTTGTTAAAATAGTAGTTGGTAGAATGAGATATTTGTTCTTTGTGGTTATTTATTGAGAATATTGTTCTACTTTGTTTAATGCTTTGAAGGATTATTATGTTTGTTGATAGAATTTTTCAAATTTAGGTGGGCATTTATGGTTATACAGCTTATTCAGCTAGTAAATTTGGCCTAAGGGGTTTGGCAGAAGCGCTGCAGCAAGAAGTTATTGCTGATAACATTCATGTGTCACTCATATTTCCCCCTGATACCGACACTCCTGGTTTTGCTGAAGGTTCAACACCCCCTCCTTTCTTGGCTGCAGTCTTAAATACACGCAGATATATAAATATAACCATCTAGTTTATAACATTCAAAGCAATATATGTACAATGCATTATGTTGTTCTGAACATATTGCCGGTTTCAAAATTAACTTGCCTCTATTCATGTGTGTATTTGCACGTGTATTTTGTAATCTATAAAGCTATAGCACAAGTTACCGATTAAAAAAGTCATTTTGATGAGTGTTTTCGTTGTTGTAGAGAACAAGAAAAAGCCACGGTTGACAAGCATTATAGCAGGATCCTCGGGTGTAATGCAAAGTGATGAAGTGGCAAAGAAAGCCTTGAATGGGATCAAATCTGGTTCTTTTTTCGTCCCCTGCAACTTTGAAGGATTCTTGTTGTCAATAGCTACCGCTGGTCTTTCTCCTCAAAGATCATACCTCATGGCGTTCGTTGAGGTTGTTTCTGCTGGCGTGTTACGTATTGCAGGATTGTGTTTTCAGTGGACCTGGTACGGAAGCATTGAGAAGTGGCATGCACAAGAGAAATAGTAAGTGTTAAATTAAGTTTATTAATATGAAGGCTATATGTAGACTGCATTGCTAGTTGAAATAAATGCCAAATTCACCAGACACTAGTTTGTAAAATTGACAAAATAGCCCCCAATCTTTGGCTACTTTCAAACAGCTACTTTGAATTTTGATTAAGTAATGGAAAACCATTTTGAATTGCGTGGATAGTAAATCTCCTGATCTTTTGGATATTTTTCAATATACCCTTAATAATGTTTTCAAAAGCAAAACTAATCCCGGAATCGAAAAACAAAAAAACTTGTGAAATTTTCGGGTTGGCCTTAGCTTTGGATTCCAAATCACAAGTCTTAAGTTACAAGACCAAACAAGAGATATATATTGTATGTATACTAAAAGTACATGGGGACCAAGTTTAAGCTTTATAAAAGTAGCTGAGTAAAGACAGTGCTTGTAAATTTATATCAGCAAATAATGAATGTCAACAGGAATACTTTCCACACAGCAAAATCATTTTAGCAACCATGTGAAGTATTGGTTGGGAAATGCTGTAATGGGTTAGATTTGATATGGGCTGAATTGGATTGGGTTGACCCATTAACACTTTTTCATACATTATTGAAACTTCTTTTACCTTCTAATTTGAACATTATATGCAAGTAAAACAGGTAAAAATGGTAACATGGCACTGTTTACTTGATGACATGTTGGAGTATCACATCACCAATTTAAGTGTTATAGAAAGTTGCCAACATTTGAATAATTTCTTACCACATGAATTGTGAATGATGCCAACTTTTATTTCTAGTATTAACCCTTTTTTTTGGACAAAGTAATCTTGTTGCTAGCAATTAGCATGTATCTTAAATTCGTTATCTTCGTATAAATACTTGAAGGTTTATGGAGATTCTGGTTTCAACAAAGATGCTAATTTGAACTTATACATTATTCAATTTCAGGTGCTTGGATGTATATTGCAGCTAAACACAAGAATCCCATCTCATTGACTGAATTGGATTGGAGGGCTAACTTGTAGCATCAGCAGGTACCAAACTGGGGTTGGTGGATGATGGATCATGTGATCACTCAAATTTCCAAATTTGCAGAACTTTGATTATGATCCTCTTCAAGTATCTTTTATTTCTGTTGTACATTATATATATTTGACCAATGAACTACATTTGATTGGACTATATATGTAGTCAAACGACCTATCTTTTAAACATCGTCAAGAATCAAGATCTTCATTCATCCTCCTTTAATAAAATGTTATATTTACATAACAAATCCACCATACAAAATTCTTTATGTCACGTTTTAGTTCAATTGATTCTACATTATTCCGTGTAATACACGAATTACAAACTTAGTGTGTTATCAATAATTTAATATGTATAAAAGATTGTGAATGAGGAGATTATGAAAAATGATGAATCCCTCCATCTTATTACCTCCAGTATGGCTACCAAGTGACACGTATATGTGAATCAATATATCAAACTCATTTATCTTATCACAACTCACAAGAGATGTTTATATAGTGACCTAAGATCTATGGATATTGCCCATGGGCCATGGACATAAGATGACCCGTGTGAATATCCATGAGTGTTAAGCCTACGAACAGTCCATAAGCCCACTAAGATCTATCAGCTGCAAGCAGCCCACAATCGAGTCCATCCATCCATTTAGATGCAGTTGAGCCCAATAAGATGCACTCAAAGTCTCAAAGACTCCCATGAAAGCAAGAAATATAAACTATTTTAGCAAAATATGGAGTTAGAATTAAAGAACAAGAATAGTACTAAGATATATTCTTAACAATTAATTATAATGTTACTCTGGGTTATGACTTGATCCTATGCATAAGTCAGGATAATTATACAAATGGGCTAATATTGCGAAGGACCGTGTATTTATAAAGCTGTAACTGTTTAATTAAATATGTAATGATGGTTTTGGGCTTAAGTTTCACATGTGAAGGAAAATAAGAGTTTCAAGTTCGGTCAAGGTTTTTCTCACCTATGTGGGTGTCCTCCTGAGGATGGTCTTCAGGTCCTGTACTCGGAGAATGAAGATGATCAGGTAGGTTAGTAGCCTGTTAGCGTTCTAAATTTACCGTTAGAAAAATATCCTAACTATAGTTAATTTGTCAAAATTTCTATAAAGGAGCTAATCCTTTTTTTTTTGTTTTTTTTTTTGTTAAATCATAGATTGAATTGGCTAGTTACAACATGAGACATATGCTAAAGCCATGTCTATCGTAATAACATTCTCATAAGACATTTTTAGGACCAAGCCCAACGCAAATCTGTCGCGATAACTTATTTTTAAATATTGAAGTTTTGGACGTTTATATTAATTTTCAAAAGTGTATGTTACAACTTTTGTCCTTTATGTGTAACGCTGATATGTCACAGAGTCGAAGAGTGATCCACTACTAATAGTCTAACATGTTTACTTCTCTTTCATAATCAATTAATCGCCTTTAATATACATTACACATGTACTTTTCAACTGAATTTTTATACCCTTGCAAATATAAAAAGTTGTCACTTTGACCAACTTACAATGTTTAAATACTTTTTATATATACATGACCTCTTGGCGTGACATACTGACATATATAATATATATAAAACAAAAGGTAAGTACAGGTTAAAAAAGTGTTACTGGTAGTTAAACTTGATGTAAACTGGAAGTTGTTATTATGAGAAAGAACCAGTTTCCACTTTCCAGTTTTCAGTACTCAGAGAGGAGTGAGAGTTTGTAGCAAAAACAGCAGCTTCACAGTTTGGCTTCATTCACTTGTCAAATCAGATTGCATCATCAACTCATAGAATAAGCTTATTTAAAAAATTTGTTATTCATTTATGAACTTTGGGAAGAGCACAATTGGAATTTGTGTGTGAATAATTAGAGAGCATCATATATGTAAAAAGTTAATTATGTTCTCCCAAAGAGAATCAAGTTTAAACCTTAGTAGTTAAACATTTTGGATGGTCGGTCTACGACAATAATCAGAGATGCTGGGATCAGGGTTTGAACGTAAAACGACGTTTGGACAAAGATAGTAGTTTGAACCCCTCGTCTTGACCTTATATATCCGTTGACCTTAGATATCGATATCCGTAAGCCTATTGCCTCCTATGACGTTCTAAGGCAAGGGTATCATAGGGCGATTTACGAGTTCAGATATATTTGTTTTTTATGTGAAAATTGAGTTTCTTTTTTGATATATATATTTTTTAAAACTTTTAACCAACATTATTCTATTGTTAACAAAATTAAAACCGCGTTTGGTAATTTATTTATTAATATTTTTAAATTTTTATACTTTTAAAAACTATATGAAAAGATTGGAAAGTATACTCGAGTGAGTAGTGAAAAACAAACAGGGTGTAGCTATTCTCATATCATATTTTTCTACGTTCTAATTGCATATTATCTTAGATGGCCATCCATTAGCATTTTGGGTAACAATCTGATTTTTTTAACTACAACTTTTTTAATGTTTGAGTAAGGCAAACTTTGAAAAATGTCTGAAAAATATAAACGACCGCTTTAGAACTTTGATTTGGCCAAACGTTAAAAAATTAAAGTTTGACCAATCAAAATTCTTAGACGTCAATTCATCCAAAGTGTTGATAGAAGATAGTCTAGACGATGTGAGATTAGAATCTAGGTCATGCCCCTCACCTTAGACAAAAATATATCACAATTATATATTATACTCTAACTTACTCTATAAAAGATAGCATGACCCAAATTAACTAGAGGCAGATAAAATAAAAAAACACAATCTAGCCCCAAATCTCTCACTTATTAAAACATAAATGTTGATGATATTAGTAGTTGATGTCAAAACAATTTTGGTAATGCAGTGGGGTGACACAGGCTCTGTAAGGTCTTCTGTCTCTTATTTTGTTTGTGGCCGGTTTGCTTATATATATTCCACCAGAAAAAAAACTAAAAGGAAGGTTGTGTAAGAAGGTGGGGAAGTGACAGTGGGCTGTCTATCATGCATACATGCATCACACTTCATCTTACATCAATTAGCATGCTTTCCCTGCAACCTGTACTTCTTTCAATACCTCTCACACCATAATCTCTCTCATGTATGTCTTTTTTCTTTTGGGGATCTAACGATTAACACCGGCTATCTAGCTAAGGCAATCCGTAATGGCGAAAAGACGTTCACACCCGGGAGAACATATGACATAATCATACTCTCTCGTATGTTGGGTAGCTCAAACATATTAATTGATCCCATTCCGGAGAAAACACACTCCCGAAGACCCAATATGATAAAACATGGAAATTCCAGGGATCGAACTTGTGACCTCTTGGTCAACAAGTCTTCCCATTATCACCTAATACCATTGGGACAAACACCACTTTAATAAATTGAATATTAAGTTGAATTGATTCAATTTAAATTGTTTACAGGTCACCTCACAACTTTTACTATTTTTTTTTCTCTCCGAATTCTATTGGTTTTTTTTCTCTCACTCATTCTACCACTTTTGCTGCCAACCCCCTACGTAGTGCTATGATCGTGTTATTTAAGTATTATAAAAACATATAAAATTTATAATAGCAATGTTTAAACTTTATAGTAGCACGTACTATTTTGTTTTTGTAATAGCACTGTTATATAGCATTTTTTTATAAACTTATTTTTTTTTTTAGAAAAATATATAGGAATCTTATACACACATTAAAGATCAAAATATTTAATTTTGAAGTGTAATTTTAATTTTTTATAATGTATATAAAAGTTGTTTCAGTTTTAAAAGAGTCCTTATGCCTAATTATTAAAATAGTCCACATGATAATAAATATTAGTTCAAGAGTCATACGATTTATATAATATACATATAAATAGTTTATACCAGAATCATCCTCTATCGGTCTATTCATACTCATGCATGCATGTATAATTTCAAAAGCTGTAATTATGTTAATTAGAGTACATGTAATTCAGCCGTTTAAATTTAGAAGCATGGTTAGTCTGTTAAATAAAAAAAGCACCCCTTTAAAACACTCAAAGCTCATCCAGTAGGAAAACACAAAACACCAAAAGAAATACCGCCACAGTATCATTAATTAGCAATTTTTTAGTTTTAATCATATCCATCTTTTATAAAAACAAGCTCCATAACGCTAAAAGATAGAAAAACTCTCATGTCACATTTTCTTTTATAACTAAGCCAAACAAGCTTGTTAACATAACTAGTAAAAACCTATGCGATTTATTGGGTATTTGTATTTGTATTAACTTTACTTTACATATATAAATTGTTAGAAATTTCAATTTTTCATTAAAAGACAACTTTAATTCATTGTTTAAAAGACTAATATACCCCTTAATATCTTAACATTTTTAAGTAAATATTAAGTTTGTCCACTTTGAACGTATTATAACATAGTATAGATATAGTGCATATAATACAACGTGGATGTTCCCCGATCAGGTACTTTAACTTGATTTTAATAGAAAATGCATCCGTTAATCCTCCACACACTTATCTTTCTCTCCTTCAGCTTATTGGCTACTCTCACATCACCATCTATAATCCTTCATGAATTGCATTTGCCACAAAAGATAGAGAGGTGCGAGATGAGTGGAAGCCGAGGAGAACGAAATCTCCCTTTCTTCTTTTGCAGCAGACAAACAGAAACCACGGCTGAATGAGAGCCAAAATATGGATTCCCTATAGCCTTGACAATAAAGATTCAATAACTTGCTCTATGTAATATTGATCTCATTCTTAAAAATATAATCCAACAAAATACGGTATAATAATTTAATTCCAAAACAAATAATGTTTTTTCCTAGATTATAAGTTATAACCACACCAACAACACCTTTTTTAGTCACACAATTTCCATGCAAATTAATGCTATAACATCTCCTTTACATAATCAAGAAAACACCATATAAAGCTTCTTATATGTTTCCATTGTAATTCCATATCATCTCTTGGTCACTCAACAAAACCCTATTCCCAAAGTCATTCTGTTGAGCATTCAGTGATATTTCACCTGCCTGATGAAAGATATGATTATGGTGATTAGAATACACATTATTTGAGCATTCTTTTTGTTTCTTGTTTCTCAATAGAAAGTTAATGTGATCCCACTTATCCTTGCACATCAATGCACTCCTATTGTAACCTAAACCACCCATTGTTGAAGCAATTTCTTCCCAAAGAACACTTTCCATAAACTCACCTTCTCCAAATCTTGATTCCATGTAACTTCTTAGTTCTATTAGTTGTGTAATCTCATTTTCTCCCCAATACTCACTAGCAACTTGGTTTTGATGATTGTTAGGATACCCGGGACACGAAGTCTCAATCGTTGATTCATTCTTGGTTAACTTGTGCAAAGCTTCCATTAAAGTCGATTCTCGCGATTGCATCCACGCGAGTTCACTTGATCGAAACTTTCTTTCGATCTCTAACCTTGCAGCCTCTTCTTCCCTCCTTTGTCCCTCTTTCAAAATCCTCTCATTTTCTTTCTCTTCTATTGTATTCATCACCTTTTCCATCCATTTGTCTTGTTTCTCCATAAGTGTGTTCACTTTTGTTTCGATGAAGTTGGTTATCGCGGTCTTCCAACGCTTCTTCCCCAACATTCTCTTGTTAATTGTTTGGTCATTTTCTTCCATGAATGGAGGCAAAGTTGCATTAGTGATTGAAACCTTGGTTGTGTCTCCATAGATAGCTTCTAATTGGGGAAAGAATCGGTAGTGTTTCTGCTTGTCTTGCCTTCCAACTTTCCCTATTTTCCCTTCTTTAATTTTCTTGTAATACTTGTACAAGTTTTCAAATTTCACACTGCATTTTTTCCCAGTTCTTTTATACCCATGATCCATATACATTATCCTGAAAATTAAACAAAAAAATGAATTAGTTAGTGAGATATATTAGCAGTCTTTATGACTACATATTCAAGATGAACAAGCTAGAAAGATGAGCAGTTTAATTATAGTTAGCCTTTTTCAGAAGGGAAAGGCTAAGAATAGTTTTCAAGAAACTTAAACAAACAAACATACTCAGTAAAAATCTCACTCAAACAATTGGGGGTTATGAAGAAGGTGAAACGAGGACAAATCTTAGTTTTTATCACCTCGATATTAAAGGAAACTTGAGAGAACTAATTAAATCCTTGAATCTTGTAATATGTTTACATTAGGAAGAATAAAGCTTTGGATTTCAAACATTACAATAGCATATAGGAAGGAAAGAAAACAAAATGAAGTGAAAACTTTGTCCATTTTTATAGAATAGTTTCCAAGAAATCAGTACAACTCTAAGGATAAATCTTAGCTCTTTTCTAAGTAATAAAGATCCACAGAGTACCCAGGTACTGTTGAAAGGAACTTAAGAGAACTAATTGAAGCATTGAATCTTGTAATTTGTTCACATTATGAAAGAATAAAGTTTGAATTTTGAACATCACAAAAGCATATAAAGGAAAGAAAACAAAAATGAAGTGAAAAGTTTGTGAACTTTATAGAATGGTAGTTTTCAAGAAAGCTGTTGAAACTGAAAAGAAAATGGATAAACCTGGCTTTGATCTGTAAACATTATATCAGAAAAAAGGGTAATTTATAAAGCTTTGATCTTTAAACATTAAACTAGCTACCATATAAGAAGGAAACAAAATGAAATGAAGTGATTAGCTTAGTTAATTAGAAAAAAAAGGTGTGAATTTGGGGTCCTATGCTCTCAAGAAACCCTATTTGAGTGAGCCAAAACAATTAGCTTCTGGATCTAACTAAACTCTAAAACCAGAAAAGTCAAAAAAAGAGAATAAAAATGTAAGTGTAAGATGTGTGTTGGAGATATATAGAGAGAAATCAAACCTTGAAACTTCTTCCCACAAAGGGCCCTTATGGCTAGCTTCTTTAAACTGAGAATCAAGCCTTGATCTAATATCAAGAAGTGCTAGGGTTTCTTCCTTTGGCCATCTTCCCTCAATTTGATCCATATACAAACCATTACCACAACCACTACCACTCCCACTATCGCCGCTAAGACCCGAAGTCGTCGACAACATACCAATCGTCGAATCGGATCCGAACGACACACCACCGCCACCATCACCGCCTCCTAACATGACCATGGCATGGTGAAGGTCTCTAGGAGGTTGATGATTAGGTATGGAAGGGAAGAGAGGCCTGCCATTCATGTAGTGGGTGATCTGATCCATCATCCCATACTCTTCCTCCATTTCAAACTTGGTTTTTAAAGTTTGTAATTTGTCTATCTTTTTCAATAGTGTTTTGGAACAGGGATAAGGAAGGAAGAAGCCAATTTTGCAATGTTGACAAGGGGAAATATCAGTAAATTAGAATTAAGTTGGACCCATCTCTGTGTTTGTTATTAAAGAATGCATACCCTAAAATAGTAGAGACTAAGTGATCAACAGTATAATAATATGTATATTACCTATGATGTATATAGTTCAAGTGTCTTGTCTCATATGCATATCTCTCTCTCTTTCTCTCTCCACATGTGTGCAAAGTGTACCAAATCATCTTTAGTCAGGGTATTAATTTTAAAGGATTAGGTTTTAAAATCTATAAAGGTTTTAAAATCTTCAATTAATAGTATGCTCTCAGATAAGAGAGAAATTGAAAGCCTTTATGCTTTAAAACGGAATGTTTTTATCATTTTAAATAAAAAAAAACATAATATTGGAGAGTACAAGCTGAAGAAGCATGATGTACAACACATGTTCATAGGCTTCATGTAGCTTCAAAAAGCCGTTAAACTTCGATATCCGAACCAAAGAGAAGAAACCGAAGAACACGGTATGGAGACCGAAGAAGCCCTTCCAAGCCGCTGAAGCCTAAGTCCCCAAGCGGAAAGCATACCCTCCACCTTAAGCATCCATATAATTTATACACTATTATTATACGTCATATGAACATAATCATTTTAATGACAAACTATATTACTCATAATCTACTATAACTAAATTACACTAAATCCATTTTGGGTGGGTTTGAATCATTAATCTGAAAGAGGGCAACACCTCAACTTCAATATTATTGTCAATTGGACCCGACCCCTACCAACATAAAAAACATAATTGATATCAAGGGAAATAACACCTTAGCGCATGATAGTTATGCAAGGTTTACATACAAGACAACTAGATTTTATTGTCTGTGAGTTACGATAGAGATAACGCAAACGCAGATACACAAAACAGTTACACGTCTAAACCAAAAAAATTTCATGACAAATAAATAAATAAATAGCAGTCTTAATTTGGATGTGAACTCACAAGGACTTTTGTCCTTTTAGACCCAAACCCACGGGCCACGGCACAATAAATAAATAAATAAATATGAGTATTATTTGTCTACTCGGCCCATCAGATTCAATGTCAAGTAAATAAATAAATATGTTGATGGTTGGCTTCTTCAGAAAACATAAATAATTAAGATGATACAGTTATTTATAAATATGAAAATTACGGTTAATTTAAAAAAATGAGTACTTAATTTTCAAAAACTGCCCAGATTACTACTCTGCCCTTTTTATTATATATAATTATAACTAATCTATGATTACTCAAGAGGTTATAATTTGTTCTCGTAAAATATAGAGTAAATTACGGCTTTCCTCCTTGTGGTTTGCACGTTTTACGCCTATGGTCCCTAGGCTTCAATTTTTACGCCTACAGTCCTCAAGGTTTAGGGGTCGTTACATCTGTCGTCCCTGGGGCTAACAGGCGTTAAAAAATTCTGTTAAGTGTGTGTGAAAAGACCATTATACCCCCTCTTTAAAAATCATAAAAACTTATAATATAAAATAAAAGTGGGACCCACTAGTTCATCACCATCCCATTTAACTTCTTCCTCAATTTCCGTCCGTCTGTTTCTTCTTCATCGACAACCACCACCCCTCTACTACCGTCGACCCATCATCTCTACCAGCCCCACCCCCTTCAACCACCTCCCAAACCACACCGTCTCCGCCTTCCCCGGCTCCGCGTTACACAAAAGTTCCGGTTGAAATGTCTCGTGCTTGTCAGTAGGGTTCCGATTGAATGTCCGATCTTGAGGAATTTGATCTCCGCCATGGATGGAACAGTGAAGAGGAAGAAGAGGATGAGAATGTTGATGGCGATTCAACTTCGGCCCGGTTGAGTGTTCATAAACTGTCTTTGTTTGGGCCAGCCGGTTTTTACGGGCTGAAGGTTGAAACGGTAACCGGATCTGACGATCGGACCGGATTTGTTATCTTTCAGGCAACTAGACAGAAGCTCGAGGGATGAGAGGAGTTGAGTTTTTTCAGGAAGTTGAGCGGTCAATAGACAAATGGGATCTGAATTGAACGAAAGGTTGGCGTGATCTGGAAGAGACAGAAAATGCCGGATTAGAGGACTATGTTAGTTTTCCGGTTACTGGAGCAACGACAGATTAGGGAAGGTCCGGGGGGTGAACGACGGAAGCATACGATGGGGGAGCTTTATTGTGGTTTAACCCTCTAGATTCTTTCGTATAAATTATTAAACTTGAGAGATGAAGGTGGATACTTAGTTTGAAGATTTTAAAGAAGAAAGAAAGATGAAGATGTTGCTCTGTTTTGTGAATCGTAAACATAGAAAGAGAAATACAGAACAGAGAGAAGAGAGGAAGAAGATGGGGGTCTTTTCAATTTTTTTTTTTGTTTTATATAAATGAGGGGTAACAATGTCATTTTAAGAAAAACTAACAGCAAAAATAGACGCCCATTAACGCCAGGGACCAAAGCCGTAACGAGCCATTAAACTTTGGGGACTAAAGCCGTAATAAGTGAAGTTTAATGACTATAGGTGTAAAACGTGCAAACCATAGGGACGAAAGCCGTAATTTACTCTAATATATATATATATATATATATATATATATATGGTTAGGTTCAAATAAAAATTTTTAAAAACCAAATCTTAACCACTAATATCAGGTGGGACCGCTATAATTCATGGGAGTTGTTTTCCATATATATAAATCAGTGGTTTAGAATGATTCTAAAAACTTCTCAAAACCAATTAGTTTTCAAATGATATTCTCCCTATATA
>JBCNJP010007864.1:0-17683 GCA_039602395.1 Deinandra increscens subsp. villosa
AACTGTTTTTCACAATGACTGATTTAACTCTTTGTTCATTTAATGGTAGCTCTAACAAACCACCAATTTTTACTCCTGATGACTTTGATACTTGGAAACTCAGGATGGAAGGTTTTGTTAGAAGCCTAGACAGACGCATTTGGAACAGGTTGACTGTAGGTCCTTACAATCCATCTATCGTTAGGAGACCATTGTATAGCCGAATAACAGAACCTGCGACGTACGCGTGAACTATAAATAGTCACGATCATCAGGAAAACCGTAGAATTCGATTAGGAGTCCACCACAGAGTTTGAATGAGAAATCACCTTACCCTTAGCTAGTAGACACCCTTGCCATTTTCAAGTAGTCAAGCATTCACCGATAGGTCGGGTCTGTTCCTGCTTAGTCGTGTCTAGGACCTACTAGGTCAACCTATCAACCCAACAGTAATCTCTTTACAACTCTATGACCGTTAGGGCCATACCTATCCTAACCCTTCGACCAGTTGTGAGTTGAGCCACCGATAACTCGAGACCCAGCCTAGGGCACTTCATAAACCGTAACCTTTTTAGTACTTAACAATGGAACAATAGTAATCGTCTAGGGCGTGTCTATAACCCTAGACGTGAACCTATCCATAGGAACTAGGTAAGCCTTGTCTTAGGACCCCAGTTCATCCCAGAGATAAGTTAGAACGCATTACCGATACATCTGTCAAACCTAAGTTGGAGGAGCCATGCCTAAGTGATCCTTTACCAAATATCTGTTTTCCAAACAACATTTTAATTACTGTCATTTTCAGTTTCCTAAATTAAAATTAAACTTTAAAATCAAAATAAATCCGGCTGAATTATAAATCGACTGTTTTTAACAAGTCCGTGTCCCTGAGGTTCGACAACCTGGTGTTTACCAAAACTGTGCTACGCACGACATGTATACTTGCCTTAGTGTGCTGGTATAGTCCCCTGGTGAATAACCAGTTCTATAAATTTAAAATTTGATAGTGTAGGACCCCACTTTTTGTATACACTTAACAACACATCAAGTTTTTGGCGTCGTTGCCGGGGACGCGGTAACGTTTTAAATAGTCAAAATTTGTAGTTTAGCCAAAATACCTAACCCTGCAACGCCAGCGTGTACGCGACGAAGTTGTCAATCTGAGCTACTCATACCTTTCGACGAACCTGAACGATAGTTTCGACGCAGACGTCAGCAGCAGAGGCAAACGATGGGCGACGCAGATCCGCCACGAAGAACACTTTCATCCTACACGAAGCCGAGCTTGGCGGGAGCAAGCCCGAGCATCGCAATAACCGCTGGGAATGAGTCGTACACCATTTCACCTCAAGTCATCACTATGATCAAGAACTCAATCCAATTCGATGGATTGATAGACGAAGACCCCAACGCACATATTAGGGCCTTCATTGAGGTGTGCGACACATTCAAGCTCCGAGGCCTGAGCGGTGTCGCGGCCAAGATACGCGTGTTCCCATTCTCACTCCGATCAAAAGCCAAGGTGTGGCTCGATGGACAACCTGCTGGTTCGATCACCAACTGGAACGACCTAGTAGAGAAGTTCCTCTACCGATTCTTCCCTCCTGGCAAGACAGCGAAGCTACGACTGAAGATATACGCGTATCAGCAGGACCATGGAGAATCGTTCTTTGAAACTTGGGAGTGTTTCAAGGAACTACTGAGAAAATGTCCTAACCACGGGTTGGAGCAATATCAGCAGATCCAAACATTCTACAATAGGCTCAGCCCACAAACCCGTCAGTTGGTGGACATTACTGCTGGAGGAGCACTCGACGAGAAGACTGCTGAAGAGGCCAAGACATTACAGGAGGAAATGGCTCTCAATGACTACCACTACCCCTCTATCCGAAGTAGCGTTCCACTCAAAGCAGGGGTGAATCAGGTGAGTCAAGACACAATGGTGGCCGCCCAGCTCGAGGCATTATCAAAGAAGTTCGACACTCTTTGCCAAGTGGTCTTGCCACAGAAGAAGGAGCCACAGGAGTGCGAGATATGCGGAGAAGCACATAGTATTGCCAGCTGCCCGCACAACACAGAGATGGTCAATTTTGTGGGTCAAGGACAGAGAGGTCCAGTTTATGGGGATCGCTACAACTCCTCCTGGAAGAATCACGCAGGGTTCAGTTACAAGAACCAGGCAAGACGCTCAAACCCATCGGGGTTTGCACACCTAAGAACCAGCAGCCCCAAGGACAGGAATGAGAACCCACAATGAGAGAGATGATGATAGAAATGTAATCCTACACAAAGAAAAGGGATCAAGAAATCAACTCTCAGTACGACTCTTGCATGGAACTCGTTCAGAAATGTGAGGGTGGATGTTACATGGGTGCATGTTGTATGGTTCTCTGCTTGTATTCCTAAGCATGCTTTTCTTTTATGGCTGGCTATTATGGAGAGGTCGCGTACTCAAGACAAGATTAGGGAATGGAATTTACAAAAAGGGAACATGAACATGATGTGCTGCCTTCTTTGCCATTCAGAGACGGAAACACATAACCATTTATTTTTTGAATGTTCTTTTTCTCAGGATGTTTGGCGAAAGGTGTGTCTCAAACTGGCGAGAACGGATCTGTTGAATGACTGGAGGACTATTATCAGCAAGCTAACTGATGGGGCAAAGTCAAAACGCCTCACAGTGGTTGTGAGCAAACTTGCTGTTGCGGCAACTGTGTATCATATTTGGAGGGAACGGAATGGGAGATATCATGAGCAGCATGCCAGATCTTCTGAGACGGTGTTTCAACAGGTGTGTGAGGATATTCGATATAGACTTATGGTTCTCAGATTTCGGAGGTGTGAGAGCGTGTCCCAAACTCTTGCGGATTGGGATATTACTAGTACAGCAACTTCGGATGATGGTGGCTGATTTGCTGATCGTCCTAGGTTGATGGGCTTCTAGTTTGTGCTAGGGGTGTCTGTGGGTGTGTTTTTTCTTGTTTCTGTTTGTTTTACTCTTCAGGGGCTTGTCCCTGCTTGAGAATTAGTTGAGACGCTCTTTTCTACTTGTACTTTTTTGGTTGTGAATATATATATCACCGGGGTAACCCTTTACCCAAAAAAAGAAGCACGACCAGGAGATGGCGAAGATCAACTAGCAGCTGCAAAACCAACTGGCATCTCAGAAAGCACTAGAGCGTCAAGTGGGTCAAATCATGCAAACACTCTCAGGGAGACCACAAGGAGGGCTGCCATTTAACACTGAAGGAAACCTGAAGGGGTTCGCAAATGCAGTCACAACGTGCAGTGGGAAGTCAACTCAAGAAACGCTAGTGACTTAAGACACACAGGTAGAAGACCCAAAGGAAGCCACTGATGCTACTCCTGAACCAGAAGAGCCACAAACACCAACAGTAAAGCCGAAGCAAAAGGAGTGCAAGCCTAGGATACCATATCCTGAAAGGCTTGAGAAGGAAAAGATGGAGGAGCAACACGGAAAATTTCTTTCATTATTCAAACAGCTGCACATCAACCTTCCGTTCGTGGAAGCTCTGGCATCAATGCCAAAATATGCCAAGTTCCTAAAAGATCTTCTTAGCAATAAGAAGAAACTTAAAGAGCTATCCACAGTAACTCTCGATGAACACTGCTCCGCAGTTCTCAAACAGAAGTTACCTGCAAAGATGCGAGACCCAGGGAGTTTCACAATTCCTTGCCTAATAGGTAACACATTGGTTTGTAACACCCTGGCTATCTAGGGGCCAGTATTAATCTGATGTCGTATTCAGTCTACAAGAGACTGGACCTGGGGGAACCCACGCCTACTCGCATGACACTTCAGCTCGCTGATCGATCAGTGAAGTACCCCAGGGGCATAGTGGAGAACATGTTGGTAAAAGTCGGCAATTTCGTCTTCCCGATCGACTTCGTCATCCTGGACATGGACGAGGATGAGTACATTCCGCTGATATTAGGAAGGCCATTTTTGGCTACATCTCGTGCTATCATCGACGTCTATGATGGGAAGCTCACACTAAGAACGGGCAATCTGGTTGTCACTCTCAACATCCAAGACTCCATGAAACGCCCAGCCAGCCAAGATGAAACCTGCTATTTCCTTGACTCCATCATGACCACCGTTGGCAGCATTCTACACAATATATGCGGCAAAGATGAAGAAGACTCCCAGACCCTCAATAGCACTTATCAAGAAGTGGAGATGGTAGCAGCAGTCAGTTTCAACAAGGAAGTAGGATCAGAGCAAGAACACAAGGAAACACTCGTGGCAGAGGCTCCACTTGAGCTAAAACCACTCCCATCGCACCTGGAATATGCCTTTTTAGACGACCAAGGCAAGCGGCCTGTGATTATAGCCTCCCATCTGGAAGCCGATCAAAAGCAAAATCTTCTGGAGGTTCTAAAAAGACATCAGCAAGCCATAGCCTGGAAGATAACCGACATCAAAGGGATAAATCCAGCCTTCTGCACTCACAAGATTCTGATGGAGGACGATGTTAAACCTGCGGCACAGCATCAACGGAGATTGAACCCTAACATTCAGGAAGTCCTCAAGAAGGAGGTAATCAAGCTCATAGATGCAGTACTCAACTACCCGATCTTAGACTCCAAATGGGTGAGTCCAGTGCAAGTCGTGCCCAAAAAGGGTGGCATGACAGTTGTCACAAATAAGAAGAACGAATTGGTCCCCACCCGCACCGTGACTAGGTGGCGAGTATGTATCGATTACAGGAAACTAAACGACGCTACTCGCAAGGATCACTTTCCTCTCCTCTTCATCGACCAGATGTTGGAAAGGTTGTCAGGGAAGTAGTACTACTGTATTCTTGACGGGTTCTCAGGGTACTTTCAGATCCCCATCGCTCCGGAGGATCAAGAAAAGACAATGTTCACATGTCCTGTTGGAACCTTTGCGTATAGGCGTATGCCCTTTGGGCTCTGTAATGCGCCTGCGACCTTTCAACGATGTATGGTCGCTATCTTCAGTGAAATGATCGAGGATTCCATGGAGGTCTTCATGGATGACTTTTCAGTATATTGGGACTCATTTGAGACATGCTTAAAGAATCTTAACAAAATGATGGCCAGGTGCGAGGAAAATAATCTGGTGCTCAACTGGGAAAAGTGCCATTTCATGGTCACAGAGGGCATCATACTTGGTCACAAAATCTCCAAAGCAGGGATTGAGGTCGATAGAGCGAAGATTGAAACAATCAGCAAACTCCCTCACCCTACCAATGTCAAAGATGTCAGGAGTTTCCTGGGTCATGCGGGATTCTATCGCCGCTTCATTAAAGATTTCTCTAAAATCACTCGCCCCATGACCCAATTTCTTGAAAAAGACGTTCCATTCAACTTCTCCTCTGACTGCATTCGTGCCTACGATCTGATAAAAGAGAAATTGGTGAATGCTCCCATCATGATGGTGCCTTATTGGTCGTTACCATTTGAGCTCATGTGCGACGTAAGCGACCATGCCGTCGGAGCAGTCCTTGGGAAGCGTAAGGATAAACGATTCCACCCGATCTATTACGCGAGTAAAACCCTTGACGATACCCAAGAGAACTACACCACCACTGAGAAGGAGCTGCTTGCCATGGTCTACGCGTTTGATAAATTCCGCTCCTACCTTGTTCTCTCTAAAACGAAAGTCTTCACTGACTATGCAGCGATCAAGTACCTATTCAACAAGCAAGATGCGAAGCCACGCCTGATCAGATGGATCTTGCTGCTCCAGGAATTTGATATAGAAATAATCGATAAGAAGGGAGCTGAGACCATCACTGCGGATCACATGTCCCGTTTGGAGAATCCTGAAGTCCAAAATAAGGAACCTAAGATTAACGAAAAATTCCCTTGTGAATCCTTGTTTTCCATCTCTGTTCATGAAGGCCCCGCTTGGAGAATCCACGACCAAGCTCAGACCACGAGCATGACCTGACCAGATCATCACAGGAAACCCAGGCCACGACTCTTATCCCACGGCCACGAATCCATCCCACGGTCTGACCAAGGCCACGAGGCTCATCCCATGGCCGTGTGAATCAGAGATCTAGACCAGCATAATCCCACGGCCTGACCTAGGCCGTGAGGCCCATCCCATAGCTGTGTAATCCAAGTCAAGGCCACAACCCATTTTTAGAAATTTTGTGAATTCGTCCCCTATAAATAGAGGGCTCATTTCCACCATTCAAAACATCTTGGAGAGCAGAGAAAAAGCCAGAGAAAGCCCTCGCATGCCAGAGAGCCGGAAACATCTCAGTAAGAAATGAGATGCCACAAAACCCCATTCAGGCCTGTGATAAATTTGACGTCTCGGGCATAGATTTCATGGGGTCGTTTCCGTCATCGTATGGAAACAAGTATATACTCGTCACTGTTGACTACGTCTCGAAATGAGTAGAGGCCCAAGCCCTACCAACTAATGACGCACGAGTTGTTACTGTAAGGATCAATTAAGCCCCTCACGCGATATCAAATCCTATAGTCACCGTGCGGAATCCGGTGACTAGAGGTGATTCAAGATTAGGTCGAAAAGTATAGCAAACAAAAGAACAAGTGAAAGAATTACAAACCGATTACGAATGATTGAACTAGATTTCGATTACCACACAATTGAAGTCCGAATTCACAAGGTGAATTTGGTGTACACTTGAATCCGCAAACACACCCCACAAAACCCTAAAGAATCACCAACAATCAGCACCCTAAAATGTGGGGAGGGCTTCCCTTTTATAGGGATTCTCCAACTTGGAGAACAAGACAACCTAAAAACCCTAATTAATAGTCAATTCCCGGATTTGACCACTCAGGCCCACTAAACTCCCTCTAAACTCTTTTAAATTGAGCCCAAACATGTCTAAAATGGCCCAGTGACCTAATATACCCATAACCCATCTAATTTTCACCTATTCTAACTCATAGGCCTTCAAAATAATCCGCCAATAGGTGATTTAATACACAAGCCACAAATTATTCCCTTACAATCTTCCCCTTGGCTTGTGCTATTAAATGTCTTCTACTTTCAAAATTCAGACTTGCAGTCTTCTCCTTGGCTTGATCATGGGTTGATGAAGATTCTTTTCTTTAGCAATCCTCATTGGGCAGCATGTGGGATGATTGATGGCTCTTTCTCTTTATCAGCATCAGCTTGAAGTGCAAATGATGAACAAGTAATGAGAGGAGGATTCTCAAATACTTACTTCTTCTTGAAAACTATTGAGTCATTGCTGAAACAGTAATAACTGTCTTGACTTGCTTGTGACTTCAGAGGACAAATTTTGAAAACCTCTGTCTTTGCATTCTTGAATTTCTTGTTGTGACAATTTGCTAACGGTTTGTCGAGACCGTTACAAATCCCCAACTTAATAAAGATTTGCAGTAGTGGAAGTCGGGGTATCGAACCAAGGGAATTAGTGGTCACTTGTTAATTGACTAAATTATAACTGAATTAACTTAAATTACTTTAACCTAAATTGCAAGAAAATTGGAAATTTGCCTCTTGGCTGTAAAAGTGGATTGGTTGATTTATCACTAAATTACTAAAACTAAATTATGCTAACAAACGATTGATTAAACTTATGGAAATTAAGGGTAACCACTTTAAGATCCGGTTTCGTGAATTTACTGATTTCGCACATTGGGAATTGAACAAAGAAACCACATAGACATGGTTGATAAACTCATTCAATCCTATCCAACCAACTATTATGAATGTACTTAGTATAGTCCTAGAGCTATGCAATTAAGGTAGTCCGGGAGCGGGGGGTACAAACACAGTAATCGGTCAAACACATCAAATAAGCAAATACTGAATTTATGATTGTCACTGGTCACAAATTCATCCAATATCCAAAACCCTAGTTTGAACTCAGTAAATCACTAACCTTCACTCAAAGTGATTACAAAGAAATTAGCCTGACATGGCAACGATCGAAAACACGGAAATCATTGAAAACGCCATTGGAATGCTTGATGATTGCTTGGAAATTCTTCACCGAAAGCTTGGAAATCTCCTGGAATTCGTAACCAGCACGCCCAAAGTCGTCAAAAAGGCAGAAGATCCGAATGATTGGCCTCACATTGGCTTAAATAGCCAAACCCTAATTTTTGGCCGACATCGCACCCAGATCGTGGCGCGACGGTCTCTTCTCCATATGCTCGCGACACGATCTCGCCAAAATAGTCGGGGCTCTTCTTCTCAACACGCGTCGTGTCGCGAGGAGCAAGGCTCAACCCTCGCGACACGATCTGACCTTCAAATCCAGAATTCTTCTAATACTTCTAATACTTCAATCCAACCGATTTCATCACGTTAACGTACAAACCTGAAATCAAACAAAACTATACAAAGTGATGCGTTCCCGACTGAATATAAACTATAAAAACAGGAAATTAAGAATGATAACACACTACAAATCACTAACACATCACATCCCCACACTTGTCTTTTTCCGTCCCGGAAAACTGCCACGGAATCATAATTGGGAAATCAATTACAAAATCACAATTAAACCTTTAACTTATTCACCAATCAATTCCACAATCCATTATGTAATCACATATGCTAACTGTAATTGTCAGTATTGAACCGACCTTTGAGCCCCCAAGGTGCCTGTGAATTACCAATCAATTGTACTACCCTGCCTATGTGTCCCACATTTAGAAAGTTCAAGTTCAATCTACTCCCGACTCATATTCGGTCAAAGTAAAGGGTATTTGAGATGATATTTATAGATTTTCCCACCCTAGTTAAACCAGATACTCATATATCCCAAGAATGGTGGATCAAATGGATGAATGAAATTGTGAGCATTTATTTGTCTACCACTGTTTTTTTTTTTCTTTTCTTTTCTTATTTATTTTTTTTTTTAATAATAATTGGTCAATTTTAACTATTATTACCAATGGACATCATCAGAGGCATTCTCTCACAAGGTCTTACCCCCGAGATCATACGTGAGTATTTTGCCCGCGAGATCCGGAACATCATCAGAGGCACTTACCACGGGATACTATCCTTAGTTCGTACATGAGTATTTTGTCCCTTCACTCTAATTCATTAACAATTTTATTACCTAATATGCTCAAAGATGGAAAGATGGGGCGCCGTTATTTCTCGGATTTGCTTTCGCAAAAAGATCATAACGTGCCAGGTTATTCTGAGGATATATGATATAAGTCTCTAATTCAAAAAGGCCTCTTTCCTCCTAATCATCAGTTTCGATCTCCCTATTACCCCTAAAGTGAGAACCCACTGGCAGATTAGTTTAATTACATATTTATACAGGAACAAGCACAATGGGATAATTAAGCTTTACTAGGTCAGCTGGGCCTACCGACACATCACAAATCAGATACGTTTTCCATTCATTCCTTTCCTACCACTTTTCCCATTTCTTTCTTATTTTTATTCTGAAAATCGACTCCCAATTGTACTATCATTTTCCGTGTTTTGCAAGTAATTCCAAAGACATTTTTCAATTTTTCCTTTTAAAACACTACAAATAAACTAACTAAAAATGAAAAATCTTTTTGGATTTTTATGTTTTTTTTTTTTTTCAAAATAACACAAAACTACCTAAAAATGTAAAAACTGACGTCCTGTCCCCCTCCCCACACTTAAGATCAACATTGTCCTCAATGTGATAGAAGAACACGCACAAACTAGAATACAGACACGAACGATAAGAGAAAAATAAAAAGAAAAATAAAATAAAAATAAAACAAAAGTTGGAACAGACTCCCCTGATATATTCATGAAAGCTCCTCGAAAGTCGTGTCAACGCAAACTGCATTCCGAAAAGTGTTGTGGCCCGGATCGTGTCGCGAGGCCTTGCGATGATAAGCTTCGCGGCACGCTCCCCAAATTGGGTATCCTTAATCGAAGAAGACGCGCGTCGTGGCGCGAGGAGAAATCCTCAACCCTCGCGCCACGATGTGATCTACAGTAGCAGGAAACGCGAAAAATTGCTTGTATGCTTGACCACTTCGTGCGTTTTCTCTTTTACACCACCCCCCGACACCTTGGAGTGTCTCTGTTCTGCTTCCACCAGCTTTGCCATTCCTCACGAGCTCCTGAAATTACAAGCAATTAAAAGAAAACCAAGAAAAACAAAGAAAAATAAAGAAAAATAACAAAACGAAACCAAAACCCGGGTTGCCTCCCGTTTAGCGCTAAGTTTAACGTCTTCAGCCAGACGGTACTACTCTTCATTATGGAGGCTGGAACACATGCCTAGCTTCACGCTTAACCATGGTGAAAGGATTTTGAATACACTTCCCTTTCTTGTTGCGAATCCCTTCACCTTCATCAAGTTCCACCTTCATCGACCCTCGACCATCCAAGCTAGTTTGGTCATGCTTCACATTACCCTTTGTCTGTTCGGTGGACTTGGATACCTTCTCCTTGTCCTTGTGACCACGTCTTACCTCTTTCTGCTTAACCGATGTAATCACACTTACCGGGTCACCAGTATCCCCACACTTGGAATTAACCACTTCCATTTCTTCAATCCTATCAAACAAAACACCACCTTCCATTGTATCCTCCTCGTTACCACAAGGAGGACACTCATTAGTAGCAAAGAGTTTTGGAATAGATTTAATAACCGAATAATTAAAAATAGAATTAAACAAATTTAAATGCAATAAACGGTTACCAAATTTCATGGTGCATGTGTTGGTTTTACAATCAATTTGCGTATTCGCAGTCGCGAGGAATGGTCGTCCCAAAATCACTTTCGGTTGGTGTCCCGTTTCTTCATAATCGACAACTAGAAAATCCTCAGGAAAATAGAAATCACCAACTTTAACCGCTAGACCCGTCAACATACCTCTAGGCCTCTTTGTCGACCCATCCGCAAACACCACTTTTGTTTTCACTTCCTGCAAGTCTCCTAACTCATACTCATCAACAACACTGCTGGGTAAAACACTGACCGATGCGCCAAAATCCAACAACGCCTTGTTGGTTTTAAAGTCTCCAATTTGCACCGGAATGTATGGCGTTTTCAATTCCTCAAACTCCTCCTCACCTTCGGATTCTTCACCATCCTCCACTGTATTTATTGCACTAATTGGTACCCCTCGAACATTTTTAGCACCCGAGGTGGAGGCTTGATGTCGCGGGTTGATATCAGTGTCACTCGGCAGCTTACCATGATCTCGTTTTGATGACTCGGCTGCCAATTGGCCCACTTGCTTGGCCAAAGCTTCATGATTTTTGTCTTGAATCTCGAGCTTCCTTTCTAAACCCTTGAGTGACTCCATAATGCTTGTCAATTGTGCTCCAAGGCCATCATCTTGCTTCGGTTGGTTCTGCTGATAATTGCGTTGTTGCTGATTCCCACCTTGATTGTAGTTATTCCGTTGGTAGCCTCCCGAGTTGTTTCCTTGACGATTCTGGGACTGCTGGTATTGCTGTCCTCCACCCTGCACATAAGAACCTTGAAAGTCAGGATTCAATTGATTGTTCGCATTACCATACCTGAAGTTTGGATGATTTCGCATGTTCGGATGATATGTGTTGGAGTTGAAATCGAATGGTTTCCCTTGAACATAGCTCACATCCTCCTGCCCGCTACCCAAAGTAGGACACTGATTCGCATAGTGTCCCAACTCGCTGCATGTTGCGCAAACGACAAATGATGATGCTGCCTTCGCTTCTTCACTACCACCACCGACACTGAGTTGTGTTAATTGTTTCTCCAATAAGGCACACTTCTTCTCCAAGCTCTCATACTTCTCTTCCACACCGTAATCCACTGCTTTTAGTGCTGCTTTTGGTCTTCTAGCGGATTGGGCATGTCTCCTTGATGTTGTAGACAAACGCTCCAGGTGAGCCCAATCATCTGCTTCCGGATTTGTGAGAAACGTTCCATTGCTTATCGAAAGTAAATCCCGAGCATCATCCTGCAATAAACCATCATAAAAACAATGAATTAGATCCCACATTTCAAAACCATGATGAGGACATTTTCGTAAAAGTTCTTTAAATCTAGTAAAAGCTTCATGAAAAGGCTCCCCTGATGATTGTTGAAAGCCTCGGATGGCTGCTCTGCCCTCACTGGTCTTGCTCATTGGATAATACTCATCCAAGAACGCTTCTTGCAACTCCGCCCATGTATGGATGCTTGCGGCGGGTAAACTATCAAACCACCGGCGGGCGCGATCCTTGAGTGTAAAAGAGAACATCATCAGTTTAACATCGTCAGTTGTGAAACCTGTTGCGCCGATTGTGCTGCAAGTAGATTCAAACGATTTTATGTGAAGGTAAGGCTCCTCCGTCCTCTTCCCATAAAACTCCGGCAAAAACCCCAAGTATTGAGGTTTCACTTCAAATGCCCTATTGTTCTGAGAGACCGGAGTTACAACTGCTGATGAACTTGGCATAATGATCGGCTTGAAATGGCTCTCAACTCCTTGTGCTCGGGCTGGTGTCACTATCCTCGGTACGCCTCCTTCCATGTGAACTTGATTCCTCCCTTGATTATTAGGGACATAAGGTACACCCCTTGGAGGTTGATTCTGACGCACTGGTTGAGGGTGAACCGGAGGTTGTTGTCGTCGTGGGTTAGCTAACACCTCCGGTTGACCTCTAACTGGGTACCCATTGTCTTCATCAGGCTCGTACCACTCTTGGTCCCATTGTTCGTCCTGTTGCTGCCAATCTTGCTGTCCTCCATTGTCTGCGGCTCCATACCCGTACCTTTGCTGATCGAACATCGGGTTTTGCCAAACATTGGCCTGGTTGGCAGGGTAGAATTGTTGAGGGGGTGGTTGCTGTGGTGCACGGCGAAATAGGGGTGGTTGTTGTGGTGGTTGCTGTGGTGGTGGAATCGGGGGTTGACCTCTGTAGCGGAGGTCTTCGGCGTCGTGATGCGACGACCGAGCTGAGTGGTGTGAGTTTGGTCGCCCATTGAGCGGGTCTTCAAGGTTTGGATATGGTTGTCTCTGAAAGGCTGGATCATGTTGTGGGTTTTGTGGCTGAACTTGCGGGTCTTGTGGTTGGTTTTGGAGATTGGGGTCAATTTGGGGTGGGATTACTGGTTGTTGTTGGTTTTGTGGCTGGTTCTCCATGTTTCTCCTGCTTCTTTGCTCTGCTCGGTTCTGCCGAGCCGTACGTTCAATTTCTGGATTGTAGATTAACGGTGATTGCTTTTGTGAATGCCTAGTATGCATAAAACTTGCACAAACCTGCAAAACAGCCAAAACAAAGCAAACGGGTTACGTAGCACTGCTCTAGAGGTTGCAAGGAACACGTTAGAAGCAACGAAACACAAAGTTGGGGGGCCAAAAATTGGAAAAACTTTCTGTCCAATTGGCTCCTATCGTGTCGCGAGGCTTGTGGGTGGGGGCTCGCGACACGATGCAGGTAAAATTCCGAATTTTTAATTAAATTTTTTGGTTTTTTTTTTTTTAAAACAGAATAAAATGCAGGGAATGAAAATAAAACACTATTTTTGGATTTTTGGAATTTTTTAGAAAAAATTTAAAAACAATTAAATCAACTAACAAACAAGCGCACGATTCCCCGGCAACGGCGCCAATTTGATAACGGTTTGTCGAGACCGTTACAAATCCCCAACTTAATAAAGATTTGCAGTAGTGGAAGTCGGGGTATCGAACCAAGGGAATTAGTGGTCACTTGTTAATTGACTAAATTATAACTGAATTAACTTAAATTACTTTAACCTAAATTGCAAGAAAATTGGAAATTTGCCTCTTGGCTGTAAAAGTGGATTGGTTGATTTATCACTAAATTACTAAAACTAAATTATGCTAACAAACGATTGATTAAACTTATGGAAATTAAGGGTAACCACTTTAAGATCCGGTTTCGTGAATTTACTGATTTCGCACATTGGGAATTGAACAAAGAAACCACATAGACATGGTTGATAAACTCATTCAATCCTATCCAACCAACTATTATGAATGTACTTAGTATAGTCCTAGAGCTATGCAATTAAGGTAGTCCGGGAGCGGGGGGTACAAACACAGTAATCGGTCAAACACATCAAATAAGCAAATACTGAATTTATGATTGTCACTGGTCACAAATTCATCCAATATCCAAAACCCTAGTTTGAACTCAGTAAATCACTAACCTTCACTCAAAGTGATTACAAAGAAATTAGCCTGACATGGCAACGATCGAAAACACGGAAATCATTGAAAACGCCATTGGAATGCTTGATGATTGCTTGAAATTCTTCACCGAAAGCTTGGAAATCTCCTGGAATTCGTAACCAGCACCCCAAAGTCGTCAAAAAGGCAGAAGATCCGAATGATTGGCCTCACATTGGCTTAAATAGCCAAACCCTAATTTTTGGCCGACATCGCACCCAGATCGTGGCGCGACGATCTCTCCTCCACAGGCTCGCGACACGATCTCGCCAAAATAGTCGGGGCTCTTCTTCTCAGCACGCGTCGTGTCGCGAGGAGCAAGGCTCAACCCTCGCGACACGATCTGACCTTCAAATCCAGAATTCTTCTAATCTTCAATACTTCAATTCAACCGATTTCATCACGTTAACGTACAAACCTGAAACAAACAAAACTATACAAAGTGATGCGTTCCCAACTGAATATAAACCATAAAAACAGGGAATTAAGGATATTAACACACTACAAATCACTAACACATCACTGCTCTACATCGTTTCTTCAATTAACTTCCCCTAAACTTGAGAACGGTGTCTTTGGAAGCTTTACTTGAACAACCAACAAACTTCCCTTGAGCATAGGGTAAGTCTTTTTCCAGTTGTGTTCTTCAACTTGTTCTAGTAACAGTATCAGTGCATTGGTTAAGTAAGTCATTGAACTTCTTGTCCATGAGACTTGTCTTTTCTGACTTAACCTGTAAAGCACAACATGGAACATACACTAACCAGACAATGATGACTGGTTATCGAGTTAACATTATTTAACCAAACAACTTCCCCTAAACCCGAGGGGGAGGTCACACCTTCTTGCACAAAACCCACAAAAACTTATTTAAACTTCTCAAATCAACCTGGCCATGCGTTGAAAAACAAACAATAAAAACTTAAGATAACACAGAAGAAAAATAAAAACAAACATACCAAATTACTAAACGGGAAGGTTTTATTTTGGGATCAAACCGTCTTTGTCTGAACTGAGGAACCCTTTTTAGCATCTGTTACTCGAACACGTCCAGGCAATTGCCAGTATATTGGTCCTTCTTAAACCCATGTTCCTCATTTTCGCGGCTGTTTGTCACTTATTTATCTTTTAGGTGCATTAATTATGAACATCTGACAGTCACACACAAATCCTAGGTAATTAATATGTGCAGTCTATCAATTTTGATCATTCCCTACCACATATTTTCACATTCCCATATCCAGAGTTTTGAATCTTTTCTCGAGACTTGGTTGAGAAGAGAAAGAACAGATCATAAAAGAGATAGGGATAATATACAAAGACTTGTATGATTGTAACTCAGAGGCGTTTATCAGTCAGGTGGTAACCTTTCATCAAACACATAAGCCTAGTCACAAAGCAACTGAATTTTTCAAACATTTTTAATAATGCTCTCATCAGTGACACAGGCTAAGGGTTTTGGACTCTTGAGGGTCTCTTTTAGTTGTGCTCATTGGCATCTTTTGGGTTTTATATCATTATATACAATGTGATCTAAGTGGTACGTGGATCGGGGAGGCTCCAGGTCTCTACCATCGCAGAACAGAGGAGGCCTGACTCACGTACTACATCCCCAGGTCATTGCTCACACAAAGCAGAGGGGATAGGATTTTTGAGCACGACATCAAAGAACTCAGAATCGGGCGTGCGTCTCGGGATTCCTGGTACACAGTCAAATAGAGATTATACTAACCTAAGTGTGTGTTTCCTATCTAGCATCATACGTTATCTTTAAGTGTTGTGACAAACCGTACCTTTTGATTGATTGACAGCAGCGCCTACCAAGCACATCAACCGAGAATCACTGCTTTTCACATCCACCTTACACGTGTCAGTCAGCAAACACATTCTCATACACAAAAACAAAAGATTAAAAATTAAAAAGCATAATTTTTTAGGGGTCAAATATTTCATCTTTTCTATTCTTCCCCTTGCTTTTTGATTTTTAATATCAACACACACATTTATTTTATTTTTTTTAAACACACACTGACACATCACTAAATGTCTATAAAAACTGGCCAAGCGAACCGTCAAAGTTTTTCTTTTTGAAAGTTTTCAGAACTGGGTTTTCTTTCATGCACAACCATACTTCAAATCAAATTAGCCAAGAAACAAACAATTCAGACAATGTTACCTTTTCTGCTGATCTTTTCAGATTTACCTCTCACAAGGAGAACATACTCCCCTTAAAAATCTGCATGTCATGAAGTGAAGAGATGCCTCCTATCCTGTGCTTGGAACAATAACTTTCAAAAACAAATAAGTTATTGGAAGTCCTCCTTGACTGTTCCTACACACTGTGAGAGATTAGTTAGCCATAAGTACCCAGGCCATTGTGGTTCTGGGTGTACCTGAAGAGTCGGTGAAAGTTATCTCTTTTAAAAACATCCCCTTTGTGACATCAGGAATTGGAGTTGCAGCTGCCTTTGATTTAGGTTTCCAAGTTTGAGGTGATTTAAGAGTTGTTTCAGTCACTTTTGGAGGAGTGACTTTAGGTTTTTCAACCTTCTTCAGTTCGGGTTTCCTTTTCAAAACAGTTTTAGTTACCTTTGGAGGGGTAACTTTATGTTTTTCAACATTGTGTTGTTTTGAAATCGGTTTCTTCACCTTCTTATGAAAATTTTCAAAATTTGGAAAAACATATTTTTGATTAGAAAATTTTCTCTGCTCTTTGGCAGTGCTCCAATGTTGATCAGAGGGTTTTATCTTAGGAGAAACAGGCTTCATTGCCTTAGGTGGTTGCACCTTCATTGGCTTAGACTTAACTGATTACTAAGATGAAACACTTTAATTTTTCGGATAATATGGCTCGTAGGGTCGATGTAAACAGTTACGAGCAATGTGACCAGGGGTGCCACAGTTAAAGCAGGTCTGCTTCTTCAAGTAGAAGTCAGATGTGTGACCATTTGATTTGTATGACTTTGATGAAGAGGCATGAACACTTGGTTGCATCTTTGGGCAGAATCCAGATCTCCAGTTGGTAGAAAATTGAGCTGAACAAGACATTTCAGCTTTTCGACCCACTTGACAGCTTGATGTTATAGCTGGATTGCCACTACATGACCCAACTGATGAAATATGAGACTTTGGAACCCCTTCTACTCACCTGTACTGTTCAAAGCTGCAGATGGCCCAGTTGAAGACGTGATGGTGGTTTTGGGTCGTTCAATCTTTATCGGGATGGAGGTTGGAGGCTTGATGGTGATCTTGGGTCTTACACTCTTAATGTCACATGACAAATTGTTGACGCATCCCAAGCCTTTGAACTTGGAGGAGAAGGATGGTAGTTCATAACCAGCATCTGGTTCTTCGTCAAACATAGACCCATATGTCATAAGTATCTTCCCCTCGGGTCTTGTTGTCATGATCACCTTTTCCCGCTGCACCTCATCTACAACCTTGAAATAAACAATATCAATTTTTGGATACTGTTTCAGTTTTCCGTCTGCGCCCGGAGTTTTCACCTTAGTAGCCTTCTTCACTTCATTAGACTTGGAACCTGCACTCTCAGAAGCTTCTGTGGCTGTCTTTT
>JBCNJP010007866.1:0-47394 GCA_039602395.1 Deinandra increscens subsp. villosa
ACAATAGGGTTTTTCCAAGTAGTATTTATACTACTCGTGTGCTAGGGACAAAGAGAATGTATGACACAACACAATCATTACCTTGAATTCAGCAAAATATTCTATCAGGAGAACAAGTTCGCTAAGAATTATAATCAAGTTCGATAAGCATTTAACAAGTCCGCTAACAAGTACGCTAGGTAGTAACCAGTCCGCTAACAAGTACGCTAAGCAGCAATCAAGTTCGCTAAGAAGTGCGCTAAGCATTAACAAGTCCGCTAACTAGTACGCTAAGCAATAACAAGTTCGCTAACACGAAGAAGTACGCTAACAAGTTCGTTAAGAACAAGTCAAGTACGCTAGGAACACAGATCAAATACGCTAAGTAAACAAGTTCGCTAGGAATAAACAAGTCCGCTAGGATATGAACATTTAATCAAGTACGCTAAAGGTAAAACAAGTACGTTAAGTTCATAAGACACAAGTCCACTAAGAAGCCTAAGAAGTACGCTAACATATACACAAATTTCACCAAGTATATATCAAAAGACAATTACAAAATAAAGTATCAATTACAAGATAAGAAAACAATAATTTGTGTTGCTAACAAATAGGTTCTAACAAATGTCCAAAAAAATTATATCTTATGCAATTAATATAATTTCCTTTTCTGTTGTAAGGAATATATCGCTTCAAAGATTTCCAGCTGAAGCCAGGTTTCGGTTAAAGTTGAAGCTGAAGCGGAAATCTCAGGTTCAGCGGAACTAGCAGTTCAAGCAGAAGAAGTAATTGTCTCAGTTAGCGAATATTCCGGGTGAACTCGATTATCCACCAGATAATGAGTTTAACCGGACTTTTCCTGAGATGTCTTTTCAGATAGTCCAATCCTGCAAAAGCTTCTTGTTTGCTTCTAAATATATCAAAGCCGCTCTCCTAAAGTAGTATAATGCTGATCACACGCAAGATATTCCAATTGTCGAAGTTTATTCTTTTGGTAGATTTGAATTTGTATTAAACGGTTTAGATTAGATCGTTCGAGATCAATGGCTGTCATTGATCTCATCAGTACTATATATAGCATTAGTTAGCTCATAGTTCACACAAGGTTCTTGATCAACTTGTAATAGTGTAGCTTTGAGTTAATGCAACTAGTGCCGAGTATTTCTTACATCGTTGTTACTATCCTTATGCAATCAAGCACTTACATTATACAAGAGAACTAAAACTTAGCTTAAGTAAAGTTGTTACAACATAATGTAATTGTAACACAAAACAATCAAGTATTAGAAGAAAAGATAAGATACATCCTTAAAATAGAAAGGAAACGAAAGTCTGTATGAATTACAGATTTGTGCATGATTTCTGTATTCATACAGAACTACTCCGGAAATTCCGAAGTAGTTCTGTACAGACTAAAATCTACAGAAATCCTCATTTCTGTAGATAGCTTCTAATGGGAAGCATCAACAGTCTTCAAAGAAGAATCCAGAAGGAGTTCTGGATTATCAGAAGATGAATATTAAGAGAAGAACAGATTCTATCTTTGTGTGAAGAACAAGCAAAAAGAATGTCAACTTGGCATTAATCAAGAAGGTAGTTGAAGACAGTTATCAAAGAGTTAAATTGAATATATTCAATTTATCTCTATATACTCTGACACACTCCAACATCAATCGTCCTCAACCACATTATCCAAATACAACTTGCTACATCTGCCTATAAATAGCAAGCTGAATTCACCCAACAAAGCAAGACATCGAGCATACAATTCAATATCTTCTCAAAGCAATCACAACATCACTCCCCTGAAAGTTATTCCTGTTGATACATAGTCATACTATAAACTCGTGTAAACCATTATTTACATTTGAGATATACAGAATAACCCTTTTATGAATTGCTATCTTCCAATTTGATTTACTTTCCGCAACTTATTTATCTTGTTTAAATCAAATTGTGCCAACATTGTTAAAGAGCCCTTCAGGGACCCAACAATTCGTATCAGAGCAGATTGAATAATCAATATTCAAAAGATCATGCTCTTTAAAATGTCCTCAAATCAGAACAATGGAAAATCTTTTGGCTCACTAACTAACCTCTCTATGCTTGCTAGGGAGGAACATCCACAGTGGAAATCTAGAATTACCAACTCTCCAAAATGAGTTGATGATTCCCTGATGGATTGCATAGCCAACAAATTCCATTATTCTGAGAAAAGACTTTCTGAAATCATAAGGCACAAAAAGAAAACTCTTAAACCTCTTTTATGTCTTATTACAGAAAAATCTTTACACAACAGTCAAAAGGATCAAACTAAATGTCAAGAGCATCACATACAACAAATCTGGTATTGTGACTCTGGATGCTCTACCCACATGACTGGGGAAATAAAACTGTTAAACAATTATGTAATGAGAAAAGGAAGATCCATTACCTTTGGTGATGGTATAAAATACAAAACCATTGGGTATGGAACTATTACTAATGGTGAAGTCACAATTGAAAATGTGTCACATGTCCAAGGTCTAAAATACAACTTATTAAGCTGTGGACAATTATGTGATAAAGGCTTCAAACTTACTCTTTACTCCAACAAGTGTGAACTTGTTGGATTAAATGACAGTAAAATTCACTTAACAGGAAAAAGAATAAATCAAAGTCTCTATTTTATAAACTTCAACAATCGTATTTCAAATGAGTCTCTTTGTCTCGTGTCAAAATCCTCTAACAAGGAATCTGAGCTTTGGCACAGAAGACTATCCCATCTAAACTTTAGAACAATTGCTGAACTAGCAAGTAAAAAGATGGTAAAAGGTCTCCCCACCACTCTTTCTAAATCTGAAGAAATATGTGAAGATTTTCAAATGGGAAAATTGAAGAAAACTTCTCACAAAAGTATTCAAGAAATATCTAGAAGTCAACCACTCGAGCTACTACACATGGATCTCTGTGGACCCATAAGCACAGAAAGTCTTGTTGGAAAGAAATACATCCTAGTTATGGTGGATGACTTCTCTAGATATACATGGGTCGAATTTTTGAAATCAAAAATTGAAACAACAGATCTTATCATTAACTTTATAAGAAGAATTCAAAAATTAATGCACTTAAAAGTAAGAAGAATAAGGTCTGATAGTGGAACCGAATTCAGAAACTCAAAACTAGACACATATCTAGTCAGAAAAGGCATATCTCATGAGTTCTTAGCTCCAATGACCCCACAACAAAATGGGATAGTAGAAAGGAGAAACAAAACTCTAGTAGAAGCTACCAGATCTATGCTTTCCTCAGCAAATCTTCCTATCTACTTCTGGGCTGAAGCCATTGCAACAGCATGCTTCAATCAAACTCCCTACCAAGCAATCAATAAGAAAACTCCTAACTTAAACTTTCTTCATGTCTTTGGATGCAGGTGCTACATACTAAATGATCAAGACTATCTTGGAAAGTTCGACAGAAAAGCCGACAAATGAATCTTCATTGGATACTCACTCAAGTCAAAAGCATATAGAGTTTTTGTTCTAAAAACTCAAGTGAACCGGTCAGCCTCAGCCAATCAATGTCTCTATGCTGGATTCCTCGGCATAATAGAACCAAAATCTTATGAAGAAGCCCTTCATGATCCCCATTGGATCCTAGCCATGCAACAAGAACTAGGACAAATTGAAATAAATAATGTGTGGAATTTAGTTCCAAGACCTAACAACAAATCTGTTATAGGAACTAAATGGGTCTTTCGAAATAAAACAGACGAAGAAGGCACCATAATAAGAAACAAAGCCAGACTTGTTGCAAAAGGATACTGTCAACAAGAGGGATTAAACTACGATGAAACCTTTGCCCCAGTTGCAAGACTTGAGGCTGTTAGGATATTTCTAGCCTTCGCAACCTTCAAAGGTTTCAAAGTCTATCAAATGGACGTTCAATGTGCCTTCTTAAATGGAAAAATTGATCAGGAAGTTTAAATTGAACAACCACCAGGGTTTGAAAATGAAAAATTTCCAAATCATGTTTGCAAACTCAAAAGAGCTCTATACGGTCTAAAACAAGCACCTAGAGTATGGTATGACACCTTCTCTGAATTTCTTTTATCAGCTAACTTTAAAAAAGGATCCTTTGATACCACATTATTTTTAAAAGAAAGAAAAGGACATCTATTGATTGTACAGATCTATGTAGACGATGTCATCTTTGGATCCACGTGTCCATCATTTTGTAAAGAATTTTAGGAACTAATGACAACAAACTTTGAAATGAGCATGATGGGAGAACTAAACTACTTTTTGGGAATCCAAATTAAACAAACTCAAGAGAGAATTTTTATAAATTAAGCAAAATACATTAAAAAACTCCTTGTTAAGTATTCTCTCTCAAACTGCTCCCCATTTAAAACACCAATGGACACAAATGTGAAAATTGATGCTGACAAAGATGGTAAAATGTTGATGAGCACACATACAGAGGAATGATAGGCTCACTTCTGTACCTCACAGCAAGTAGGCCTGACATCATGTTCTCCACATACTTCCTTGCTAGATATCAATGTAAACCCAAGGAGTCTCACCTATTAGCTGTCAAAAGAGTTTTTAGATATCTAAAAGGATTAGCTGACCTAGGTCTCTGGTATCCCAAGGAAACTGATTTCTCTCTAACAGCCTACTCAGATGCTGATCATGCAGGTTGTAGACTAGACATAAAGAGTACATTAGGAAGCTGTCAGATGCTAGGAGGTAAGTTGGTATGCTAGACGTCAAAAAAAAAACAAAAACAAAACTGTGTATCAACTTCAACCGCTGAAGCTGAATATGTTGCTGCTGCCAGCTGCTGCTCTCAAGTAATATGGATGCATACCCAACTCAAAGACTATGAGATAAATCTAACCAAGATACCAATTTTCTGTGATTCAAAAAGTGCTATTGCCATCACATCCAATCCTGTTCATCACTCAAGGACAAAGCACATCGACATCAGGTATCACTTTATCAAAGATCATGTTGAAAAAAGACACATTGAAATGTACTTTGTCCCAACTGAACTCCAGCTTGCAGATATCTTTACTAAACCATTAGATGAAAAGAGATTCTCATTTTTACTAAGCAAGTTGGGGATGCTAAACATGACTGCAACCTAAAAACTTATGATAAATAAAAAAAAGGAGGGAAAAGTGGAGTCAGTTCAATAACCACCTGTCAATTTTTTTCCTGTACTCCCAAATAACTTCTTAGAAAAGTTGACTTCTCAAACAAAAAGGCTCTAATTTCCACAACCAAAAACATCAATGATGACCTATAAGAATAGGTTGTCAAATCCATCTGCTCTCTTCCCTATTTATCTCATCATCCCAACTTATCTTTAAAAAGAAGCAAAAGTGAAACCTCCAAGCAAATCAAAAGGGAAAAACTCAACCATGTCTTTCAAAGAACTCTCTCCACCATTACCTAAAAACACAACCTTCCCTGTTCATCACCTTCAGAACCTCATGCTTTACACACCCTGTGGGAACAGATTTTGGTCCTATCAACCAATGATGAAATTTCTCAAAAATTGCCCCATAGGGTATGCACCAACTCGTGATATTCCAATAAACTACTCCCTACTTCAAGAGTTCTGGAGGAATGCTGTTCTCATTGTTAAGGATGGAGACAATGCCTTAATAAGAATATCTGTCTGTGGAGTAATGTTTGTCTTTGATCAACATATAATCAGAAGAGCACTTCAAATCAAAGACATTCCATCTGCTCCCAGTCATTTTGACCAAGACACTGTAATCAAAACTCTTCTTGACATGGGATACAAAGGAAATCTATATGAGGGAAAAATTGACAGAGTTCACCTCCCACATTTATGGCAATATTTCTTCTCTCAAATTCAAATTTGTTTCTCATCAAAATACTCTGATCATCATCTCTCTGATGAGGACACTCAATGTGTCATGCATGCTCTCATTCAAGGTCACAACATGAATTTTTCTCTGTACCTCATGAGACACATGCAAAGAAATCTAAACAGACCCTTAAAAGAAATGTTCATTCTCTATCCGAGATTTTCAACAAAATTAATCCTTCAAGCATTAAGCTGGGAAACAATACCAAGAGGAATCAAAACAAGCAAGGTAGTATCTCAAAAGGGGATATCTCTTGGTGGATTATCAATTTCCGGACTTCCAGATTCCAATGGATATTTTCTCCCATCCACAGGAAGGCAAACTTCCTTGCATCTTCATATCTCCCTTCAAATGGAAGCAAGATTCAAAGCCTTTAAAACTATTGCTCACAACAGAGACCAGAATAGATGCACGTGTACAGACATCTGTACCTGTCTTAAACTTTCTGTATAAATTCCTTGATTAAAAAGGTCTTATTCTCTTGATTAAAAAAATTATGCAGAATGTCTCCTCAAAAGTTAAAAATTATCCAAAATATTTGAGCAATAAATCATTTCTTTTTACTCCGATATATGCGATAATTAATTCGCTAATTATTCACATAAAAGCCAATGGTAATTTTTGTTACCGTTCAGAATAATAGCGTCCGTTCTAATTAATTATAGCCTTTACAAGAGAACCTTGAAAAATGGAACGGCATCAGGAGATACCTATAAATGAACATCAACTCTCTCATCCAAATCCCACTGTTCATTTTACAAACCTGAGAAATCTCAAGAAATCAAAAATGGCATCCTCATCTGCAACCCCTGCGATGAACACCCGGTCCAAAGGAAAACTTCCCAGAAACACCTCTGCTCAAACCCTAAACCTAGATTCCTCATCTTCCGACTCACCACCCAGACGAAATTTCACCATAGATACCCTCAACCAACCTTGTGATCTGAACCCTTCTGCATACTCGTCAAATCTCCAACTGATCATAGAAGCCGTGAAAAATTCTTCTCAACTTGCCACAACCCTAACCATCAGCGAACCATGCCCAAAATCAGCCATTCTAAATTTCTGGGCCACCGTCAAGATGACAGATGAAGACATGAAAGGAAAAGTGAACTCTGATAACAACATCAAACATCAACTGCCTGATCTGAGAAAAATCTTTCCATTACGAGACAACTTCTCATCTTTCTCTCCTAACCCAGAAGATCCAGCCCTAATAGATCTGATCATTGAAATCACCGGAGGCAAATTTGAAGAAAATGATCACATCTCAAACCTCAGAGTAAGTCAGCTAAAGCCAGCCTGGAGATTTACTACTGACTTACTCAACCACACCATGACATCTAAGAAGGGATCCATGGATCAGTTCAACAAAAATGTTCTCTCCGTTCTTTATAGTCTATGCTTCAATGAAGAAATTGACATAGCCTTGCTAATCTGGAGAGATATGGAGAAGAGAGTCAAGGAGAAGTCAAAGGGAAGAAGTCATAATTTGTGCCCTATGTTAGATTCCTAGCACAAATGATCAAGGATAAAGTAACAACAAAGGAAAATGAAGAAATGCATATAACCGAAATGTACTACATCAGAGGTATCTACAGACCAGGTACGCATATAAATTTTTGCAATTTTCCATGGGGTATGACAGCCAATTTAGAATACAACAATCCAATTCTTCATAAATATCTCATCAAAGCCAACAAGTTTAAATAAAATCCTGATCAGTCACCCACTTCAACCAACACCACAACATCACCATATTTCCCACAGAATGAGCCAACCTTCTCAGTCCAACCCTCTCCAAATAAAACCAAAAGGCAACATTCATCACCACAAGCATCCATCCAAGAAGCCTTTACCCAATATCAAGCCCAAGAAGCCCAATCACCTCACCTTGACATTCCCATCATAGCCACACATCACAAGATCTTCTTAGACTCAGTAAGTGAAGATGACGATGTAACAACAAGTGGAAACTCTAGAAGTCAAGGAAACTTGGAAAAAAGCAGAAATGATGTGTACAGTGGAAGCTCATAAGAGACATACTCACAAAGACAAACAACACATTTGTCTAAGGACTCTCTAAAAACACAGGAGGTAAATCCAACTCTGGATGGACCAATGAATGTGGAAGACCTGTATGCACTCAGCATAGCTAAGTTAACAGGCACTGGTAAAAATCTCAAGGAGAAATCAACCGGTCAAACAGAGAGGCATGTGTTGTCCTCTGGTATGTTACCCCCTGGTGCTGCATCAAAATCTGATTTCGAGAATTTTTCGAAATCTCTCACTGATCTGCTCAATGAGTTCATAAATGAGCAAAAATAACAAAATACAGAACTACACCAGAATTTCTGCAGTAGTTCTGTACAAAATGAAGAGTTGTCAAAACAGACAGAAAGCAACAGTCAGAAGATAGCTGAGCTACAAGAAGAGCTGAAAGTAATGAAGGAAAACAACAAGCAACAATTCAACCAGATTTCTGACCAGCTGCGAGAATTACAAGCAAAGGACTGGCAACTAACAAGAGGAAAACAAGAATCATTACAAAATCAGATAAAGGAACTGAAAAAGATGGCTCAAAAGGCTCTGCAATTCTATGAAGCCAAAGGAGAAGAACTGCTAGATCAGATCAAAGCAGATTTCAGCCTTCTACACAAGGAGATAAAAGACGAAAACTCAAATCTGATAAAGATAAATTCCGATCAGATTCTCCTAGAGAAAAGAATGAAGAGTTTATCTACACAAGTAACAGAAGCCAATCCACTTAAAAAATCCTCAGAAAAGAAGGCCACGGCTCCTCCAGTCATCAATCTTGATTACTCTCCTCCCAGCTCAAAGCGAAAGGCAGCTCTTGATGAAATCAAACCCTCTCCCAAAAGGAAGAAAGATGATCGATGTAAGCCCAGCTTAACTCCTGATCACTCAATGCCACCACCACCACCAAGACCACCCACACAGAAACCCAGTCAGCCAGTACATCCACCCTCATCAGGTACCTCCATCAAAGCTCATGCTGCAGGAACATCAAAATCCTCCAAGGATTCTGTTAAAGGCAAGGAGAAAGCAACAAATCCAGGGGGGCCTCAATGCTCCTGAAATTTCAATAGCCTCTCAATCTCTATTTGAAGACAACTACAGAAAAACAAAAAGGACTGACGAGGAACTATGGCATAAAAAAGAAGATGCGAAGACATATTCCTCCAAGAAAGCGAGCAACCTCCTCAAATGAGCCCAATGAGCAAAAAGATATTTGAGGAGAAAATCAATAATGTACCTTTTGAGAGAAACTGGATCCACTCAGATGCCACCATCGTGGAGATTGATGATGTCAAGGAAAGATAACAAAAGGGACATCCTTTCACCCACTACTTTAACTCATACAAGATCACTACCACTACAAACAATCGTCAACCTTACACATTCACCGATGCAGATCTTGATCAACTTAGTGAAATGCACATTATGTCCCTTATTAAAAGCTTCATAGCAAATGGTTCAACAAGTCTCAAAAACAGAAGAGCAATACATCGACTCATAGAGGCAGGAAAGAAGATATACAATAGGTTTACTCTGGTTGACTATGAACTAGCAATATACACAAATATGAAGAAACTCGGCATCCAAACTTCAACTGAAGAGCTTCCTCCTGAACTAAAGTGGACAGGATCCAAAGCAATTCCAAGCACCGGCGAAATAGGAATCTGCTTCAGAAATCAGGACTCAAAGAAGAGGTTCTTCAGAATCAACCAGTGTCATGCTTACTTCGATCAATCTCTAAGATTCATCTCATTCCTACTAGATGAAAACAAAGAGACTGAACCTGAGATCATAAGAAGAAAGGGACTCATGATCAAGACAATAGAAGATCTAAATCAACACCGAATGCAACAAAAGGAACTGCACAAAGCATGTTGGAGCCCTCTTCCCAAGAAACTACGTATAAGAGAAGACTCTGTAACTGGATTCCTTTCCTAAAAATTGTACTCATAATTCCATGCATCCTGATAGTCTCTAAAAACGTTGCAGTTTAATATTACTTTCTCTTTTAATTTATTTTCTTCAAATACTGAGGGGGAGATTGTTAGAACATAATGTAATTGTAACACAAAACAATCAATTATTAGAAGAAAATATAAGATACATCCTTAAGAGAGAAAGGAAACAAAAGTTTGTACGAATTACAGATTTCTGCATGATTTTTGTATTCATACAGAACTACTCCGGAAATTCCGAAGTAGTTCTGTATAGACTAAAATCTACAGAAATCCTCATTTCTGTAGATAGCTTCTAATGGGAAGCATCATCAGTCTTCAAAGAAGAATCCAGAAGGAGTTCTGGATCAGAAGATGAATATTACGAGAAGAACAGATTCTATCATTGTGTGAAGAACAAGCAAAAAGAATGTCAACTTGGCATTAATCAAGAAGGTAGTTGAAGACAGTTGACAAAGAGATAAATTGAATATATTCAATTTATCTCTATATACTCTGACACACTTCAACATCAATCTTCCTCATTCACCTTATCCAAATACAACTTGCTACATCTTCCTATAAATAGCAAGCTGACTTCACCAAACAAAGCAAGACATCGAGCATACAATTCAATATCTTCTCAAAGCAATCACAACATCACTCCCATAGAAAGTTATTTCTGTTGATACATAGTCACACTATAAACTCGTTTAAACAATTATTCACATTTGAGATATACAGAATAACCCTTTTATGAATTCTTGTCTTCCAATTTGATTTACTTTCCGTAACTTATTTATCTTGTTTAAATCAAATTGTGCCAACATTGTTAAAGAGCCCTTCAAGGACCTAACAAAAGTGAAATATAACTTTAATTCCGCAGGGTTATATTTACAAGTAGAAGGGTTTCTTGTTAAGTTAAATCGAATTAACACCGATCCTACAAGTGGTATCAGAGCTTTGGCTCCCACTTTGAAGACTTTCAGTGCTTCAAAGTTGATACTCTACTTGTCTACTTTACAAGCTTTGTTGTTTTGTCTTTCAAAAGTTTTTCAAAATGAGTGATCTCAGTTTAGGATGTTCAAACGGTAGTGCTAACAAACCGCCAATGTTCACTCCTGATGACTTTTGTTACTTGAAAACTGAAGATGGAAGGTTTCGTTAGGATCTTAGATCCCCGTATATGGAAATCCTTGACTGGAGGCCCCTACACTCCTATGGTTTCATCTACTGATGATGCAGAAGTCAAAATTCCAAAACCTTCAGATAAATATGTTGAATCTGACTATGCTGCTCTCGAATTTGACTATAAAGCATATTGGACTCTAAAGGTTGCACTTCCTAACTCCATATTAAGTGGGTTTAAAGGATACAAAACTACAAATAGCCTGTGGAATGCTTTGAGTGAAATGTATGAAGGAACCAGTGAAGTTAAGGAAAACAAGAATGATTTTTTGAAATAGAACTATGAAAACTAGTGGTGTGCAAACGAGTTTTACCCGTCATACCCGTACCCGACCCATACTAAACCCGTACCCGTTTAAGCCAATAGAGTGAACCCGTACCCGTACTTTTATTTACAGGGTTTGAGCGGGTCTAGACCCGCAGGGTTTGCGGGTATTCGGGTCTTGACCCGTACCCGTTAAATAAGATACATTTTGACTCAATATGACTAATAATATCACCCGGTAAACAACCCGACGTTCACAAATCACACGGACTAAGAGTTGTCTAAGATTAAGTAATGAAATAGTGCACAAGAATTATAACAAACTTGGTAGCATATGCTAAAATAATGATTCAAATCAAAGAGAAGTTAACTGAGATTATGAACTATAGTTATTAACATAAAATATCGGTAATAAAAGGATAAACTTACTATGTTACGATTCACGGGTGAACAAACGAACCGAATACTCGAATACTGATGAATCGGGATGAATGTGATGCGAGTATGAAACTTGAAATATTGAATCACCAAAATAATATGAATGAGGGTTACAAACTCAAAATTTTTAAGGTTATTGACTTGACGTAATATATTTACAAAGTCACGGAGATGAATTTCATTCATAAATCAATAAGAACCTATTTTTTTTAAATATATTTGTAGTTTAAATGCAAATCAATCCCAAAAAAAATTCAACTTGCGTAACAAACAAACAAGTGAAACAAATTTTTTGCTTAAATACTATTTAATCTATTTTGTTTTATTAAAATGAACGGATATACATATATGAATCATATATTAAACAGACGAAACACGAAACGGGTTTTACCCGCTAAAACCCGTACCCGATTAACATTATTTTTCAAACCCGGGACCCGACCCGTTAACTAAAAACAGGGTCTTTACAGGGTCGGTTATGTCGGGTTTACCGGGTCTACAGGGTAAAACCCGTTTCCTGCTCACCCCTAATGAAAACTTTACTAACAAATCTGGTGAATCTATGACAAAACAGTACCTGAGATTTGTTTCTTTACTTGATGAACTGCAAAAAAGTAGATGTAAAACTAGATCAAGTTGATGTAAACAGAAAATTTCTACGTTCCCTGCCTTCTGTGTGGACAGTTTACACTGTAAGCATCAGAGAATGTAAAATTTTGAAAAAGATGAGACTTAGTGAACTTCATGGCATACTAAGTGCTTATGAAATGGATTTAAATCTTAAGCAAACCTCATCTTCTGAGTCAACTCAGCTGTTTTCAACTGCTCTAGTAACTACTGATTTTCACAATCAAAGATCTTCAAATTCATCTTCTTATCTGTCACCTATAGTCAGCTTCCCTGAGACACCAAGGTGTCAAGAGAGTTTTTCAAACATGGTTGACAACTATCATAATGCTCATGTAGTAACTAACACATACAAAGGCTTCATTCGTGAAGATCTTGAGTGTATAGGTGTTGATGACTTAGAAGAAATGGACATTTTGACCAAACTTGCTATGGTGTATGTTAGAGCCCAAAGATTTTACAAAAGAACTGAAAGAACTTACAAGGGAGCAAAAGGTGCTCACATTGGCTTAGACAAAAGCAAGGTGAAATGCTACAACTGTTACCAACTTGGTCACTTTGCAAGAGAGTGCTCACCAACCAAGAAGAGAAGGACAGAACCAAGGTCACGTTCAAATGAAGAGCCATGGTGGAAACAACTCAAGCAACAACTCTGCTCACAGTTTTGGTCAGCAACCTACCCCACCAAAACCAACCGGAAGTCAAAACCACCAAAATCTGGTTGCTGCTGTAGCAAACCAAACTAAATGTGTTGAATGGGAAGACTTCATAGTTGAGTTTGAGTTAATTAATAATGCTTTGATGGCCAAACAAGACTCCACTTCAGATCAGGTAAATTTTATCCCTAAGAAGGTTTTAGAAAACTTATGCAGCCCTGCATGCATTGAGCAAGTGCAAAGTACAGAAATCACAACACTGATCTAATTGATGAAGTTTCAAACTTGAATGAGTTAAAGGAATGTTTTAAGAAAACCGAGTCATATTACATTTCAAAGATTGAAATTTTAACTAAAGAATTTGAACAGTTAAAACAAACCAACTCAATTCTTGAAACACAGCTTGATGATTTACTGTCCAAACTTGAGAAGTCAAGAAATGAGAAATCAACTGGTCAAACAGAGAGGCATGTGTTGTCCTCTGGTATGTTACCCCCTGGTGCTGCATCAAAATCTGATTTCGAGAATTTTTCGAAATCTCTCACTGATCTGCTCAATGAGTTCATAAATGAGCAAAAATAACAAAATACAGAACTACACCAGAATTTCTGCAGTAGTTCTGTACAAAATGAAGAGTTGTCAAAACAGACAGAAAGCAACAGTAAGAAGATAGCTGAGCTACAAGAAGAGCTGAAAGTAATGAAGGGAAACAACAAGCAACAATTCAACCAGATTTCTGACCAGCTGCGAGAATTACAAGCAAAGGACTGGCAACTAACAAGAGGAAAACAAGAATCATTACAAAATCAGATAAAGGAACTGAAAAAGATGGCTCAAAAGGCTCTGCAGTTCTATGAAGCCAAAGGAGAAGAACTGCTAGATCAGATCAAAGCAGATTTCAGCCTTCTACACAAGGAGATAAAAGACGAAAACTCAAATCTGATAAAGATAAATTCCGATCAGATTCTCCTAGAGAAAAGAATGAAGAGTTTATCTACACAAGTAACAGAAGCCAATCCACTTAAAAAATCCTCAGAAAAGAAGGCCACGGCTCCTCCAGTCATCAATCTTGATTACTCTCCTCCCAGCTCAAAGCGAAAGGCAGCTCTTGATGAAATCAAACCCTCTCCCAAAAGGAAGAAAGATGATCGATGTAAGCCCAGCTTAACTCCTGATCACTCAATGCCACCACCACCACCAAGACCACCCACACAGAAACCCAGTCAGCCAGTACATCCACCCTCATCAGGTACCTCCATCAAAGCTCATGCTGCAGGAACATCAAAATCCTCCAAGGATTCTGTTAAAGGCAAGGAGAAAGCAACAAATCCAGGGGGAGGCCTCAATGCTCCTGAAATTTCAATAGCCTCTCAATCTCTATTTGAAGACAACTACAGAAAAACAAAAAGGACTGACGAGGAACTATGGCATAAAAAAGAAGATGCGAAGACATATTCCTCAAAGAAAGCGAGCAACCTCCTCAAATGAGCCCAATGAGCAAAAAGATATTTGAGGAGAAAATCAATAATGTACCTTTTGAGAGAAACTGGATCCACTCAGATGCCACCATCGTGGAGATTGATGATGTCAAGGAAAGACAACAAAAGGGACATCCTTTCACCCACTACTTTAACTCATACAAGATCACTACCACTACAAACAATCGTCAACCTTACACATTCACCGATGCAGATCTTGATCAACTTAGTGAAATGCACATTATGTCCCTTATTAAAAGCTTCATAGCAAATGGTTTAACAAGTCTCAAAAACAGAAGAGCAATACATTGACTCAGAGAGGCAGGAAAGAAGATATACAATAGGTGTACTCTGGTTGACTATGAACTAGCAATATACACAAATATGAAGAAACTCGGCATCCAAACTTCAACTGAAGAGCTTCCTCCTGAACTAAAGTGGACAGGATCCAAAGCAATTCCAAGCACCGGCGAAATAGGAATCTGCTTCAGAAATCAGGACTCAAAGAAGAGGTTCTTCAGAATCAACCAGTGTCATGCTTACTTCGATCAATCTCTAAGATTCATCTCATTCCTACTAGATGAAAACAAAGAGACTGAACCTGAGATCATAAGAAGAAAGGGACTCATGATCAAGACAATAAAAGATCTAAATCAACACCGAATGCAACAAAAGGAACTGCACAAAGCATGTTGGAGCCCTCTTCCCAAGAAACTACGTATAAGAGAAGACTCTGTAACTGGATTCCTTTCCTAAAAATTGTACTCATAATTCCATGCATCCTGATAGTCTCTAAAAACGTTGCAGTTTAATATTACTTTCTCTTTTAATTTATTTTCTTCAAATACTGAGGGGGAGATTGTTAGAACATAATGTAATTGTAACACAAAACAATCAAGTATTAGAAGAAAATATAAGATACATCCTTAAGAGAGAAAGGAAACAAAAGTTTGTACGAATTACAGATTTCTGCATGATTTTTGTATTCATACAGAACTACTCCGGAAATTCCGAAGTAGTTCTGTATAGACTAAAATCTACAGAAATCCTCATTTCTGTAGATAGCTTCTAATGGGAAGCATCATCAGTCTTCAAAGAAGAATCCAGAAGGAGTTCTGGATCAGAAGATGAATATTACGAGAAGAACAGATTCTATCATTGTGTGAAGAACAAGCAAAAAGAATGTCAACTTGGCATTAATCAAGAAGGTAGTTGAAGACAGTTGACAAAGAGATAAATTGAATATATTCAATTTATCTCTATATACTCTGACACACTTCAACATCAATCTTCCTCATTCACCTTATCCAAATACAACTTGCTACATCTTCCTATAAATAGCAAGCTGACTTCACCAAACAAAGCAAGACATCGAGCATACAATTCAATATCTTCTCAAAGCAATCACAACATCACTCCCATAGAAAGTTATTTCTGTTGATACATAGTCACACTATAAACTCGTTTAAACAATTATTCACATTTGAGATATACAGAATAACCCTTTTATGAATTGATGTCTTCCAATTTGGTTTACTTTCCGTAACTTATTTATCTTGTTTAAATCAAATTGTGCCAACATTGTTAAAGAGCCCTTCAGGGACCTAACAAAAGTGAAATATAACTTTAATTCCGTAGGGTTATATTTACAAGTAGAAGGGTTTCTTGTTAAGTTTAATCGAATTAACACCGATCCTACAAGTGGTTCAGAGCTTTGGCTCCCACTTTGAAGACTTTCAGTGCTTCAAAGTTGATACTCTACTTGTCTACTTTACAAGCTTTGTTGTTTTGTCTTTCAAAAGTTTTTCAAAATGAGTGATCTCAGTTTAGGATGTTCAAACGGTAGTGCTAACAAACCGCCAATGTTCACTCCTGATGACTTTTGTTACTTGAAAACTCAGGATGGAAGGTTTCGTTAGGATCTTAGATCCCCGTATATGGAAATCCTTGACTGGAGGCCCCTACACTCCTATGGTTTCATCTACTGATGATGCAGAAGTCAAAATTCCAAAACCTTCAGATAAATATGTTGAATCTGACTATGTTGCTCTCGAATTTGACTATAAAGCATATTGGACTCTACAGGTTGCACTTCCTAACTCCATATTAAGTGGGTTTAAAGGATACAAAACTACACATAGCCTGTGGAATGCTTTGAGTGAAATGTATGAAGGAACCAGTGAAGTTAAGGAAAACAAGAATGATTTTTTGAAATAGAACTATGAAAACTTTACTAACAAATCTGGTGAATCTATGACAAAACAGTACCTGAGATTTGTTTCTTTACTTGATGAACTGCAAAAAAGTAGATGTAAAACTAGATCAAGTTGATGTAAACAGAAAATTTCTACGTTCCCTGCCTTCTGTGTGGACAGTTTACACTGTAAGCATCAGAGAATGTAAAATTTTGAAAAAGATGAGACTTAGTGAACTTCATGGCATACTAAGTGCTTATGAAATGGATTTAAATCTTAAGCAAACCTCATCTTCTGAGTCAACTCAGTTGTTTTCAACTGCTCTAGTAACTACTGATTTTCACAATCAAAGATCTTCAAATTCATCTTCTTATCTGTCACCTATAGTCAGCTTCCCTGAGACACCAAGGTGTCAAGAGAGTTTTTCAAACATGGTTGACAACTATCATAATGCTCATGTAGTAACTAACACATACAAAGGCTTCATTCGTGAAGATCTTGAGTGTATAGGTGTTGATGACTTAGAAGAAATGGACATTTTGACCAAACTTGCTATGGTGTATGTTAGAGCCCAAAGATTTTACAAAAGAACTGGAAGAACTTACAAGGGAGCAAAAGGTGCTCACATTGGCTTAGACAAAAGCAAGGTGAAATGCTACAACTGTTACCAACTTGGTCACTTTGCAAGAGAGTGCGCACCAACCAAGAAGAGAAGGACAGAACCAAGGTCACGTTCAAATGAAGAGCCATGGTGGAAACAACTCAAGCAACAACTCTGCTCACAGTTTTGGTCAGCAACCTACCCCACCAAAACCAACCGGAAGTCAAAACCACCAAAATGTGGTTGCTGCTGTAGCAAACCAAACTGAATGTGTTGAATGGGAAGACTTCATAGTTGAGTTTGAGTTAATTAATAATGCTTTGATGGCCAAACAAGACTCCACTTCAGATCAGGTAAATTTTATCCCTAAGAAGGTTTTAGAAAACTTATGCAGCCCTGCATGCATTGAGCAAGTGCAAAGTACAGAAATCACAACACTGATCTAATTGATGAAGTTTCAAACTTGAATGAGTTAAAGGAATGTTTTAAGAAAACCGAGTCATATTACATTTCAAAGATTGAAAATTTAACTAAAGAATTCGAACACTTAAAACAAACCAACTCAATTCTTGAAACACAGCTTGATGATTTACTGTCCAAACTTGAGAAGTCAAGAAATGAAACCAAAGATGCTAAGGCTGAGGTTGATGGTCTTGAAATCAAACTAAAAGATGCTTTGTTCACTTGTGATAAGTTCCAAACTGCAAACAGAAAGGCTGAAAAGGTATGGTTGGGAGGGATGTATGGTAAAGCTGGTGTTGGTTACAACAGTGTTGAACCACGAATTGAGTACTCACCTGCAATTGAACCAATTGAAGCTTTGAAAAGAGACTGCAAAGTTAGTCTCACTGTTGATGACACTTCATCACAGTTAAGTTCAAAAAAAATCTGTTGAGTCAAAGAAACCTAAAGTCACTGATGCAAGCACATCTGCATCAGCTGACCAATCAAGGATTTTGAAACCATCAATTGCTGTACCACCACCAACTGTTTATGAACCTAAGGATTCAAAAGTTGGAGGTAAGCTACCTAAACAGTCAAAGGGAAGTTAAACTCAAAGACTTGGTGAACTCACTTTTAAACAAGTAACCAAAAATGAGTCTCCCAGGGAAATTGAGTTGTGTGAGACTAAAATCCTTGAATGCATGTTTTGTGGTGAAAAAGGTCACCAACCTGCCATGTGTCAGTTCAATCCCTTGAGTAAAGTCAAAACTCTTTCACAACCAAAACCTGTTCAAAAACCAAAAGCTGATTTCCAAAAGAAACTCACAGGAAGAATCTCACCTGTGAAAAGCCAAACAATGAAGTATTTTGGATCTAAAACTAACAAGGTTTTAATTGGAAATGAAAGAAATGGAAGTTTCTCTGTTTTGAAACAAAATCGGTTTCCGGCTGAAGTTCAAGCGGTACACTTTTCCGCTCGAAATCAAGTTCAACCGGAAAACAGAAATCAACCCAGATCAGCTACTGCTCCCAAGAAGAGACCAACTGTGCACTTTGCTGATGGGTTTGAGCATTTTGAAGCTCAAGGAAGAAGAAATCCCTCAAGAGGAAAGACCACCTCTAGAGAAAGTTTTTCAAAAAGCAGAAAGTCTAACCAACCGGAATTTGTTGCTAGTTCAAGTGGAAGTCATACTGTTCCACTTCAGGGGGAAAATTTAAAACAAAATATTTACTTTCCACAAAGATTTTCAAAATCACCTGAAAGAACCAGGTCGGTCAATCAAACAAATGAAAAATCGAAGAAAGTGACCAACAAACAACGAAAATTCAGGGAATACAGGGAAAGAAAAATTGCTGAAAGGAAAAACAACAAAAGTGAAAGATTTAGTCAAACAAGTACTCAATATGAGAACTTAAGTTTTGATAATGATGTTCTGCTCACTGAAGCTCCAGTTTTAAATACTTTAGTACTCAAGTAGTACAAGTATAATGATGCTTATGGCAGACCCAAGTCTACTCAGGCTTGGGTCCCCTATAGAAATTGATCAATTCTGATGTGTGTAGGTGCAGAATAAAGGCCAACATAGCCTATGGGTAGTAGACAGTTGATGCACTTGCCACATGACAGGGAATAAGCAAATACTGGAAAATACAAAAACAATCAATGGAGGACCAGTTGCCTTTGGAAACACAAAAGGCCATATCTCAACAGAAGGAGATGTGAGCAATGTACTGGTAAAATTTGATAGAGTCAATTTTGTTGATACATTAAATTTTAATCTTCTTAGTGTCTCACAGATATGTGACAAGAATTTAAATTTGATGTTTAATGAGAGAGAGAGGCTATAGTTCTCAAACCTGGTGTTTTTATTCCTGATGAGCTAATCATGCTTAAAGCACCTAGGAGAGATGGACTGTACATCTTGGTTAAGTCAGTTGCTGCACCCTCTTGTGGCACTGCCTGTTTTATATCCAAAGCCTCAACTGATGAGTCTGATTTGTGGCGTAGGAGGTTAGGACATGTAAATTATAAGAACATGAATTGAATTGTGAATCTTGGCTTGGTTAAGGGTCTTCCTAACAAGCATTTTACATGTTCTGAAAACTGTGTGCCATGTCTCAAGGGAAAACAACACTAGACTTCCTTTAAGCCAAAAGTTGAATCTTCTATTTCACAACCTCTAGAGCTGTTGCACATGGATCTCTTTGGTCCAACTAGAGTGATGAGTTTAGGGAAAAGGTCATACTGCTTTGTTATAATTGATGATTTTTCTAGGTACACTTGGGTTTCTTTTCTTAAAACAAAAGATGAAACTGCTGAATTGTTGAAAACACTTGTGATAAATTTAGAAAATCAATCTAATCTCAAAGTTAAAACAATCAGATTGACAATGGCACTGAATTCAAAAATCATGTGTTGAATTGTGAGACAATTTAGTGCTCCTAGAACTCCACAACAGAATGGTGTTGCAGAAAGGAGAAATAGGACACTTATTGAAGCTGCTAGGTCAATGTTAGCATACTCCAAACTCCCTGTGATATTTTGGGCAGAAGCAGTGAACACTGCCTGTTATGTCCAAAACAGGAATTTAATTGTCAAAGGCAAAAACAAGACACCCTATGAGCTTTGGAGAAAAAGAAAGCCAAATATTTATTTCTTTAAGCCATTTGGATGTCCTGTTACAATATTGATAACCAATGAGTCATTGCCCAAATTTGCAGAACAGGCAGATGAGGGATATTTTGTTGGGTATTCTGGTGTGTCAAAAGCATACAGAGTATACAACAAGAGAACCAAAATTGTTGAGGAAACTATAAATGTGTCTTTAAATGAAAAATCTACCAACAATTTTGAGTCTCTACCCACTTGTTTATTCGATATTGATGCACTAACCACTGCTTTCAACATGACTGTTGAGAAGCCTGTGAGCCCTTTAGTGCAGGAACAGAATCTTTACACGTCAGCTGATGAACATTGGAAGAGCAACAATGCTGGAATCAAGAAGCCAATCTTCTTCTCTTCAATGAGCATCAAACCTATCTTGCCAAGCATTGGAAAGAAACCTTCTGAAATAGTCCAAATCGAATATGACATAGTTCCGGTTGAAGTCCAAGCGGAACTTATTTCTCCGGCTCAAGTTCAACCGGAAAACTCAATTTCAGAAAATGTTGAGAATACTGATTCCGGGTCAACTGAACTTGAAAATTCCAATGATGATGTATCACATGAGTTTAATTTTGAGCATCTGAACCACAATTCAGAAACCAGTTCTCAAGAAACAGTTAAAGTTTCAGATCCTGTATCACAAATTGGTGATGTTGAGCTTGATCACCGACTTCCTCAGCTCAATATACCCTCAAATGGAAGAAGCCATGAGTTCCCTATGCTCATAGACAGAAGAATCAACAAGGATCATCCATTAAGGAATGTTATTGGAGAAGTGTCAGCACCAGTGTTGACAAGAAGTAAGTCTGCTGATGCAAACATCTGTTTGCATGCTGCATTTTTGTCTCAAGAAGTACCCACCAAAGCAACTGATTCCTTGGAAGATAACAACTGGATAGAGGCAATGCCAGAAGAGTTATTTCAAATCAACAAGCAGAAAGTTTGGGAATTGGTAGATCCGCCTTATGGAGCAGAACCAATTGGTACAAAGTGGGTATTCAGAAACAAGAAAGATGACAGGGGCATTGTTATAAAAAACAAAGCAAGACTGGTTATGCAAGGCTATGTACAGGAAGAGGGCATTGATTATGATGAAGTATTTGCACATGTGGATAGATTGGAAGCAATCAGAATTTTTCTAGCCTATGCTGCCTTCAAAGACTTCCAAGTATTTCAGATGGATGTCCAAAAAGCCTTCCTGTATGGCTTGCTGGAACAAGAAGTATATGTCAACCAACCTCCTTATTTTGAAGACCCTCATCATCCTAACAGGGTGTGCAAGCTGATCAAAGCTTTATATGGTCTCAAACAAGCACCTAAAACCTGGTATGAAACTCTTTCTAACTATCTTCTAGAGAATGGCTACAAGAGAGGAGCAATTGACAAAACACTTTTTGTCAAATGTGTTGGTAAGGATATGTTGATGGTACAAATTTATGTAGATGATATTATTTTTAATTCATCTAATACTGTTTTGTGCAAGGAGTTTGAAACTTTGATGCAGTCAAAATTTGAAATGAGTTCCATGGGAGAATTAACATTCTTCTTGGGATTACAAGTAAAGCAAACTGCAGCTGGGATTTTTCTGAACCAGTCAAAGTATATCCAAGATATGTTGAAGAGATTTGACATGCAAGCATGCTTAAGTGCAAAAACTCCTATGTCCACTTCCCACAAGTTAACCAGTGACTTAAGTGGCAAGCCAGTGGATGTGCACATGTACAGGGCAATGATAGGCTCACTGATGTATCTCACTGCAAGCAAACCTGATATCATGTTTAGTGTTTGCTTATATGCAAGATATCAGTCCTCACCAAAAGAGTCACACATGCTAGCTATTAAGAGAATTTTCAAATATTTGAAGGGCCAACCAAAACTGGGTTTGTGGTATCCCAAACACTCTGGCTTCTCTTTCAGAGCATTCACTGACACTGACTATGGAGGATGTGACATAGACAAGAAATCAACATCAGGAGGATGTCAATTTTTGGGTGAAAGGCTTGTCTCCTGGAAATGCAAGAAACAAACTTCTGTTTCTACATCAACTGCAGAGGCTGAGTACATTGCTGCCTCAAGTTGCTGCAGTCAAGTCCTTTGGATCCAAAATCAGATGCTCGACTATGGGATCACATTCATGGAAACTCCTATCCTTGCAGACAACAACATTGCAATCTCCATCATCAACAATCCAGTGAAGCACTCCAAAACAAAGCACATTGATATAAGGTATTATTTTATTCGAGATTGTGCAGAAAAGAATCTGATCAAGTTGTTTAAAGTTCACACTGATCACCAGTTGGCTGACATGTTTACAAAAGCTTTCGATGAGGCTAGATTCTTCTATCTCATCACAGCCATCGGGATTATGAACTTTGAATAACACAAACTTTTCACAAATTTAGTTAAAGTGATCATTGTGTCAAAGAGTCCGTCTCTTGATACAAAAAGAAAAAGAAAAAGAAAATTTCTTGTGTTAATTAGAAATCATTTCAGTTCATAGTCAGTAACTTCTGTCAAACTATGAAAAATTTTCACAAATTTTCAAAAATCAAGTGTTTTGGTTTTCAGTTTCAACTTCCGGTTCAATCTGTGAGAAAACTATTTTTGAAAATCTCCGGGTGAACTTCAACCGGAATAATGCTTTGTCTTTCATGTGGAAAAAGTTTTTGAAAACAATTATTCCAAGCGGAAAAATTCTCCGCTTAAAGTTCAGACGGAAGAAATTTAGTTTTTAAAATAAAGGAGAAAATGGGTTCCGCTTGAACTTCCGGGTCAACGAGTCAAAGTTACTTTTCAGTTAATTACCCGGAAGGCACAACTTTCTAAGCGGATACACATTTAATTACCCATTAAGTTTTTAACCATTTAATATCCGAGGTTTCACTAAATTTCCTGTTGGATAATGACATGCTTTAATGAGTTGTACCGTATAACCCATAAAGCACCAGTCACATCAGTCACCGAACGGTTGTGTTAAAACCTTTCTCCTCCACGTCACCGACGAAAAAGGTAAAAAGCCCTAAATTACCGTCATTTCCTCATTTCTCTTAAACCCCACTCCACAATTACTCCCAAACTCTCTCCATAACTTCCCAAAACTGTAAATTTCTCTCAAATCATACATCAACAAGGTCACACCCCCAATTTCCACTAACGGAGTATAACTGTATGGGGTGTGAACCAGACCAGGATCCAAGACTTCAGTTACAACCAAGCCATAACAGTAATTTAATAAAAGATAAAGCACGTTTATACAAAATGAAGTAGAGTTTGCCTTACGAAAACATGAGTTAGTTTAGAAAATCAGCGGAAGCAAATTTAGTGATTACAAGTTTGGTACACAAAATGACAAGTTCAAAAGGGGTTTTGAAAATGTAAATTTTCCCAAAAGTTTGCTAGTTGAGTACTGCCGCCATCCGTGCCATCCATGCATCCACCTAACGACCTGAAAAGTAATCAACGATCAAGTGTCAGCTAAAAGGCTGGTGAGTTCACTAAAACAGGCTACACAACACTATGTAGACCAAAATGCAACGAATGGTAAGGAAACAATTCGTAATCTAGTAATGCAAGTATTATCCGTATCAATAGGTAGCTAGCCTATGCTTATGCTCACCTGAACGTTCGAAACCAAAGCTGACGAATGTATCATAGGCATAACCTATGTAGTTGCCTTTCCCGTGTCTTTCCCGATCACGGTAGTCCTAGGCTAATATTGGTCTCAGTCCGACCGCCAGTCGGGAGGGTGCATCCTGTGCACCGCTGAGCGAGGGTGTCAATCCCCAGTAGTACTACTCAACATTACCTCGCTATTCTATATTAATGGTCCGATAAGTAAGGACTTTTGATATTAAAAGCAATTCAGTGAAACATGTGATATATGGTGGATAACTACTTAAGTAAAGAAATACCTTTACCGTGTTGTTGCCATCCTTTACCGGATGCAACTACAATAGTAAGTGAAACTCACCTTAGGGTGCACTGGTACGCGGCACTTGGTTCTACGAGTTGGTCAAGATCGACCTAATTGGGTAAATACAGCCTAACCGGATTAGAAGTTGCCACTAAAACTAATATTAACACATAAGCACCTAAACATGTTTCATGCATTCACACAAGTCATACAATACATATAGGCGTCCCGACTTGGGAGCAAATCATGCAATTGCAACTTAAGTCAAAGCTGACCCAAAAAGTCAAACATCAAGTATTTATCTAGTGACATAGCTAAAATCCACAATACTTAGAGTTAACTCTTTAAATTTTACAGGCATATACTTGATGTGTTGCAAAACACATCTATTTTCCTTTGTATTTTTCTTTAGTTTTAGTTATTTGTTTAGTCATTTTCAGTCATATTTAGCTTGTATTTATTTACTTGTGTTTTTATAAGGGCTAGAAGCCAAAGTGGTAGAATTATTTAGTTTGGGAAATCAACATTAATTATCTCTAAACTCATTTAATTTGTGGTTTATATAATTTAAAGAAGATGATGAAAGTGGCGTAAAACAAATAGGAAAAAATGTCATGAATGCTATTAAATGATTTGTGAGTTAAGTTGCTAAATACATATGATAAGTATAAAGGAACTCAAACTTAAATGCTTGGATCAAATGTAATTTTATTGATAGGTGGAGCTCTCACGTGGAATTCACAAGGAAAAAGAAAGAAAGCAATGTGAATTAATAAAAGATGTGGACACAAGAAGAGTGGGCTGCGATTTTCTTTGTACATGGCTCATGATAGATTCAAAATAAATTGCATTTGGGCTTGTGGAAGTTAAGAGATTAAAATTAAAGAAAGGGGAATTGTAGATGCATGGGCTTTTCTCATACGCAAGTAGAAGGGAAAAAAAGGATTTAATGTCAAACGTGAATTAATTCATAAGGGTTGCGATGCCATTTACTTGGGGAGGAATTTAAGTCATGGAATATATATATGGTATAATAATTCACGTGGAGAGGGGGCTGACACAATTCGGAGGGGCAGAACCCTACGGATTAGAAAAGGCATAAAGGGGAACCCCCTACGTACGCACGAAGTTGAGGACGGCATCACAGGGGAATTAATTGGGAGACTCAAAGAAGCCAGGAGAAACAATTCGAACGAAGCAGCAGCCGCAATTCGGTTTAGTTATTTTGATTCTTGAACTCTATTTGTCATAGATTTAATTTTTATTTACACCACAATGTTTATAATTATGACTATGAATTTGGTGTTCTTGAATATTATGATTGTTGGCTAAGTTTTTAGTATCACCTAGACCTTTACGATGAACAATTAATATTTATGATTTTGTTTGGCTTGTGACAACTTGATTGATGTTATGTTCTTATTCAATTCCATTGTTAACATGATTGTATGCATATGACCACTAGAGTTAGGGTTTGAATTTATTTACTAAACTGCTCAACCTGCGAATGTCTTTCGGTTTGGGTTGGGTAATCGATTGCGTGACTATGTGTTTGTAGTTGATTTGGTTAGCTATTCGGTTAATCATAGTTTAGTATTTTAGTGAAGTCCTTGAATCTAGTGTGCTGCTCTAGTTAGACAAGGCGGGAGGTGATAGCTAGGTCGGGTAGTCGGGTTGACTAGTGGAATAGGATCACATCGCCATCTGGAGAGGGATGCCCTAGGAAATTAGTTAATTCGTTATTCCGTGTTAGTTGTGTTGATTAGTGGTAGTTCCTGCTAGCCTAAGGTGCCTTAGATTGTTTCGATGGTGGTTAGGTCTAGTTGAGGTTGGATGTACCCATAAGGTGAACTCCTGTTCGAATGTTAGGAACATTTGCTAAGAAGGACTTAAAAGGTGAATTAGCTTCCATCAAAGTTGTCATAGCCAGATTAAGTTGTAGGTATTGGTTGGGATTCTAGGTCTAGGTGGTGTCTTTCTCGTGTCTGATTATTTCCTGAGTTTTCCTCCTTTCGGTCGTTAGTTGTTGAGTTAGTTAATTTCGTTCTTTTAAATTCCTAAAAGCCAAAATCATCTCAAGTTTTCATTCTTAGGTCTAGGTTAAGTCTTGTTTTCGTAGTGTCCTAGGTTCGATATCCGGTCTTACCTTAGCTTTACTATAATCCGACAGGTTCACTGCCTTAGGGTTCGGTTCGGTTTAGGTTATTTCGGTAAAATTAGGTGTGTCTTAGGTCTAGGTTTAGTGTTTATTTTAGTTAGTTAATTTTAGGTACGTTTCGAGCACATCAACTTTTTGGCGCCATTGCCGGGGACACTTGGCAATAGCAAGATTAACTAGGTCATCTTGGAATTTTGAGTCTTTTTGGTTTTTGCGTCTAGATTTCCTTTAGGTTTATTTTTCTCGAGTCTAGTTTTTATATTTTCATTTATATATATATTTTTTTTCGTACTCATTTTTTTCTCAGATATTTTTCATGGCTGAACGACGCACCGTCCACCAGTAGGCTAGTGTCGGCTTCGACGATGCTAGCTTCGCTATCGCACCCACCACCATCACCGCCACTGCCAACTGGCAGATTCCATCTCACGTCATCAACGCGCTATCTAACACTGTTCAATTCAGCGGACGTGAAGATGAAGACGCACCGGCTCACCTTTTTCGAGATTTGTGTGTGTCTGTAACACATTCGGGCTCACCGGAGTTACGGATGATGTTATATACCTACGGCTGTTCCCATTCTCGCTCACATCTAAAGCGGTCGTTTGGTTGGAGAAGCTTCCTCCTAACTCGATTGCCACCTGGGCAGATTTGAAGCGAAAATTCTTAAAGAAATATCACCCTCCAGCGAAGGCTTCGCGTACTCGGGAGGAAATTCACAGCTTTCGCATGGATCCCGATGAGCCTTATTCTGTAGCGTATGTGCGTTTCAACACTCTTCTCAGCAGGTGTCCGCAACACGGGTTGACGGAATGGGCGATCATCGAAAAATTCTATAACGGTTTGACATACGCCGTGCAGAGAGAGTTCAACATTTCAGCTGGAGGGCATATGATGGAGAAACTCACGATCGACGAATGCAAAAATCTTTTTGAGAGTTTCGCAGTGGCTGAGCAGCAAACCCTAGGAGACCGTAGGATCGTCACGTTAGCACCCACTAGGTCGTCTTCTACACTTAGGGGAGTCCATCAGGTAAGTCTAGATACCTCTGCTCAAGCCCGAATCGATGCATTAGAGAAGCTGGTCTGCGGTCTACAGCTCAAACAGCAGGCCAAATGTGAGCTATGTCGTGGAGCTCACGACACCCGCGACTGTCCGCTCGCTTCCGCTGAGCAGGTGGACTACATCGAAAACCGAAACCAGTTCGGTAATTCTTTTCAGTCCGGGTGGAGGAGTAGTCAGAATTCGGGGTGGAGAGATGGAGGCAACCCACCTGGATTTCAATCGAGATACAATCAAGATAGTGGAGGAAATGAAGGTCCGACTACGAAGGAGCTTACAGAGTTAATCATGAACCAAACACATATTCTGCAGCAGCTTGTCGCGAGAGATGAGGAGACCCAGAAAAAGCTAATGGAGCATGATACACTTCTTAGAAACCAACAAGCAGCTTTTCTGGATTTACAAAGGACAGTAGGAGATATTGCGAAGCAGTTGAAGGAGTTAAACAGCCGAGGGGGTGAATTTTCCGGTAGTACCTATAAAAACCCCAACGCGTCGGTTAATGCGGTTACCACACGAAGTGGTCGAGTTCTGGAGAGTCCATCACTGGTAGTTGAGGAGGAACCGGTTGATGAGGAGATAGAGTTGGAGACTCCCGGCGGGAGGGTGCATCCGAGCGTAAGGCCAGCAAGTACCGCACCAAACGTCGAGGTTGAAGGAGTCAAGGATTCGCCATCTAGAGAGAAGCAGATGAAGGGGGAGGCGGCGAGAGAGAAGAAAAGAGTGAGATTCGCTAGTTAACCGATTACAGCAGAGGACCTGAAGCGTGTACCCTACCCTGAACGATTAATTCAATAGAAAAATGCACAAGAATATGGTCAATTCCTTGAACTTCTTAGGTCACTTAGGATCTCATTGCCTTTTACTGAAGTATTACAAAAGATGCCTGAGTACGCCAAATTTTTAAAAGAAATGTTATCTAATAAAAAGAAGTTAGAAGCTTTATCAGAAATTCAACTTGATGCTCAATGTTCTGCGATTGTCCAGAATAGGCTACCCGAGAAATTGACTGATCCGGGAACATTCACCATTCCTTGTGTTTTTGGTAGCTCGTTTGTGACTCACGCTTTGGCGGATCTCGGTGCTTCCATTAATGTCATGCCATATTCCATTTTTCGGCAACTAGGATTAGGAGATCCTGCCCCGACCCGAATGACCATTTCATTAGCTGATAGATCTGTGGTGACACCTAGGGGAATTGTAGAAAATGTGCTTGTTAAAGTTGACAAATTTTTGTTCCCTGTTGATTTTGTGCTTGTTGATACTGATTATGATGCAAAATGCCCTTTAATTCTAGGTAGACCTTTCCTTAGGACTGCCCGTGCCTTAGTTGATGCTTTTGAGGGTACAATTACTTTGAGAGTTGATAGTGAGAGTGTGGTTTTTAGGGTTAGTGGATTAGTGAGTAAGAACGAGTCTGTGTGCTTATTAGAATCTTTTAAGTCGTGTGTAGATCGTTGTGTGAATTTGGTTACTAGGAAAGAAGTGATGATAGGTAATCAGTTAGGTGAAGATGAGAGGGTAGTAGAACCCACCACTTGGGAGGTTAGAGATGATGAGAAAAATCTAGATGATTGGGTAGTGATAGACCCCAAGTGTGGGGAGGATCCCGGGGGGTTAGTTGATAAAGGAGAGATTTTTGACCCATTAGGTGAACCCGGGAGTGATTTGGTGAATGAGGAGGCTTTGGTGGTTAAGCTTAATTCTAGAAAGGCCACACTTGGTGATTTAGGTAAGTTAGATGAGGAGATTGTGCATAGACCAAGTGTGGGGAGGTCGTTGGTGGTTGTGTGTGAGAATGACTCGGGGTTGCGTTTCATAGGCAAAATTAGATTTTTCCCGGGTCGTTATAAGCATTGGAAGGTTAAGGGGCTGTTGAATTTGGTGAATTTTGATGGTCCGGATAGTTGGTTGGATAGTAGTTCTGAGGTTAGAAACCGGGTGGTAACCGGTAAGTTGGTTTTGAGAGATGTGAAGGCGAAGCCTCCGGATAGTGAGTTAGGAGGTTGTTCTATAGTTCTGAGCTGAAAAGATTAGTGCCCGGGTTGTATAGTTTGTAAATTTATCTTTAATTTCTGCAATTTTTATTTCTTTATATTATTATTATTATTTTTTTATTCTTATTTGTTTTTATTTTTTCGTGATTAACTGTTTTTGTGTCGAGTCTTTGTTTGTTTCGTGTTGGTTTTGCAGGTTCAATGATATTTGTGCTTAGATGATCATGAAGTTCAATGGAGGACCTGCTGGTACAACCTCGCCTGTCATTCATTCAAATTAAAATCAGGGGAGTTTGTTCCGATTTATTTTCAGTTTTTTTATTTTCTTTTGCATTTTTATTTTTTTAATTTTCATGTGTTTATTTTTGTTTCTATTTAATTTTATTCTCATCTCACATTGGGGACAATGTGTCGTTTAAGTGTGGGGATGGGAGACTTGCGTCTTGAGTCTGTTTATTTTTAGTGTGTCTTAAAAAAAAAAAAAATTGTTCAAAAATGTCTGAGAATCTGGCTGCAATTTAAATGGAAAATGATAGTACAATCAGGATCAACATTCTAATAAATGTGCACAAATGATAAATTAGGGTTGTTAGTTAGTATCTATAGCTAGTTTCGATGTATTGGTAGGCCCAGCTAATCTATTAGGCTTAAAAATCCTTATGCATCAAGAGTAATATAAGAAATCATAAAGTGAATAAAATCAGGATACTTTAGTGGGTTCCCATCTTATTATGAGTGATGTAAACCGAAACGGTCAAAAATAGATGATAGGTACCTTAGTATTTAAAAGTGTATATGTCTCAAAAATAAGCACACCTCTGTCTTTTTATGAAAATAAATCCGACTTTGGTGGCGCTTGAAAAAATTCCATGTTCCATCTATAATTCTGCTTGAGCTGAGCTAAATACTGTTGGAAACTCGGATCTTGATAGCGTTTTCACGAACTTGATTTCGGTATAGAAAAACTCTCTTTTCTCTCTGTCTCTCTTAGACTTCGATGAACACAAATGAAAACACTAACTTCGTAACATAGAAATCTGTCGAGTTTTACACATATATATACATACCGACTTGGCGGTTGACTTGGTGGTTGAAATCTTTCAACCCCGACATTACAGACCCTAAACTATATTACACTTGACACACTAACTAAACCTTGACTTTAGTAATTTACATTCTTGACCCATTAACTTTGAACCCGAGATGAAACATGATTATATCACATTTCACCCCCTAATCATTTTCATCTTTCTCCATCTTCAGATCTTGAACTCCCAGTAGTTCTCGCATCGTGATGAACTTGACTCTTGCCATTGCCTTAGTGAGAATGTCAGCCCTCTGAATTTCTCCACTAACATGTTCAACGTTGATCTGATTGTTTTCAACACATTCTCTGATGAAATGATAACGTGTGTCAATGTGCTTGCTCCTTCCATGAAATACAGGATTCTTCATTAGTGCTATTGCTGAGATGTTGTCAACTAGTAATGTGATCTTCTCTTCCTTCCATCCAGTCAATTCTGCAACTAATCTCTGTAACCATAGTGCTTGTTGTGCTGCTGCAGTGGCTGCTATGAATTCTGATTCACATGATGATAATGCCACCGTCTGTTGTTTTTGCGTACACCAAGTAATAGGAGAATCTCCAAAGTAGAACACGAATCCAGTTGTTCCTTTCCCTTTATCAGTGTTAACTCCATAACTACTGTCACTATAACCCGTTATCTTGTTTCCTCCGTTCTTCTTGTAGGTTATTCAGTGATGCTTGGTTCCTTTGATGTACCTAATTATTTGCTTGATCCCTCTCATATGATGTTCCATAGGTTCTTGCATAAAACGACTGAGTAAATTCATCGCAAAACTCAAGTCTGGTCTTGTATGTAGCAAATACCTCAAACATCCTATTAAACTCCTATATTCAGTTGGATCCACCGGGTCTACTCCTTCAATATCTGTGAACCTTGTTCCCGGACTCATAGGAATCTTCGTTTCATTACAATCAACCATATTTGCATCCTTCAAGATTTTGTTGATGTAACCCGTTTGCTTGATTGATATGTCACCCCCCAATTGGATGACTTCTATACCCAAATAGTATGCTAAGAGTCCTAAGTCACTCATCTCAAACTCTTGTTCCATTTGTGACTTGAAATGATCGATCTCCTTCTTTGGTTCTCCAGTGACTATGAGATCATCTACATATACTCCAAGTATTATCGTAGACTCTTTGCTTCTTCTTACGTAGACAGCATGTTCCAACGTACACTTCTGAAACTTCAACGACTTCAACATCTGATCCAGCTTGATGTTCCATGCACGTGGTGCTTGTTTCAAACCATACAAAGCTTTAGATAGCTTGTATACTTTCTTCTCACTCCCTGGCTTCACAAATCCTTCAGGTTGAGAAACGTAGACTTCTTCCTTTAAGTCTCCGTTTAGGAATGCGGACTTTACATCGAGATGATGTACTTCCCATCCATTATAAGCAGCAATTGCTAGAATAAGACGTACAGTCTCTATTCGTGCTACTGGTGCAAAGACTTCGTCAAAGTCTACTCCTTGTTCTTGCACATAGCCTTTTGCTACTAAGCGAGCCTAATGCTTTGTAATCTTCCCGTTAGCATCCCGCTTTGTCTTAAATACCCACTTGAGACCAATTGCTCTATGTCCCTCGGGTAAGTTGGTCAGTCTCCATGTATTGTTCTTGTTGATGGATTATAACTCCAACTCCATGGCTTCAATCCATTTCTTGTCTTCGGCTGCTTCTCTGTAGTTTCTTGGTTCTTCTTCCGCTAGAAGTAACTCTTCATACAATCCTCGTGTATCTACAGGTCGTGCCTTATTTGTGATCTCCATCAAATCTCTAAAACCCTTTAGAGGTGTATGATCAAAAGGTCTTGCTGAACTCCTTCGTGAGTTATAAACCGTAACTTGTGATGAGTTAGGCTCATAGGCATAAGTCCTTGGAGTACTCATCCTTGAACTCTGTTGAGGTGTGGCTTGATAATTATCCTCATAATTGCCCACATCTTCATTCTCTTCTTCAGAATTGGTTGCTTCCTCTGTTGGGTTGACTTGATCAACTTCCAGAATTCATCGATTGATTGTGTTATTCAAGATCCAGATTACGGCCAACAAATACCCTATGTGCTACCCATCGGGTTCGCTCTCAGTGGATGCTCCTCTAGGTGAAGCTCTTGAATAAAAAAAAAGAGAAAATAAATAAATATATATAGCTCACAAATAGCAGACCACTCATCCATCATTCCATCCATTTTTGAGACATCTATAGTTTTAAATACTAGGGTAGGAAAATCTACACGGTTTAACCTGTGCCTTGAATCTTGAGACGGGATTAGGGTAAAGTTGCAATTTTTGAGTGTGGGACACATTAAGTAAAATGATAGCAAAATTAAATAAATTAATTTGATGCATTTGGGGCTGAACGGTTGGTGGTTGGATAATCGGACAGAAATACCGATGATCGAACTAGTCTATAAGATTGAGAATATAATTGTGAAGGATTGAAAATGATATGAATGGAAATAATAAGTTAGAGGTTGAGTCCTGGTTATGATTCCATTGCAGTATTTTTCGAGAACGAAAAAAGAGTCAGTGTGGGGATGTTTGATGTGTTGCAAAACACATCTATTTTCCTTTGTATTTTTCTTTAGTTTTAGTTATTTGTTTAGTCATTTTCAGTCATATTTAGCTCGTATTTATTTACTTGTGTTTTTATAAGGGCTAGAAGCCAAAGTGGTAGAATTATTTAGTTTGGGAAATCAACATTAATTATCTCTAAACTCATTTAATTTGTGGTTTATATAATTTAAAGAAGATGATGAAAGTGGCGTAAAACAAATAGGAAAAAATGTCATGAATGCTATTAAATGATTTGTGAGTTAAGTTGCTAAATACATATGATAAGTATAAAGGAACTCAAACTTAAATGCTTGGATCAAATGTAATTTTATTGATAGGTGGAGCTCTCACGTGGAATTCACAAGGAAAAAGAAAGAAAGCAATGTGAATTAATAAAAGATGTGGACACAAGAAGAGTGGGCTGCGATTTTCTTTGTACATGGCTCATGATAGATTCAAAATAAATTGCATTTGGGCTTGTGGAAGTTAAGAGATTAAAATTAAAGAAAGGGGAATTGTAGATGCATGGGCTTTTCTCATACGCAAGTAGAAGGGAAAAAAAGGATTTAATGTCAAACGTGAATTAATTCATAAGGGTTGCGATGCCATTTACTTGGGGAGGAATTTAATTCAGGGAATATATATATGGTATAATAATTCACGTGGAGAGGGGGCTGACACAATTCGGAGGCGCAGAACCCTACGGATTAGAAAAGGCATAAAGGGGAACCCCCTACGTACGCACGAAGTTGAGGACGGCATCACAGGGGAATTAATTGGGAGACTCAAAGAAGTCAGGAGAAACAATTCGAACGAAGCAGCAGCCGCAATTCGGTTTAGTTATTTTGATTCTTGAACTCTATTTGTCATAGATTTAATTTTTATTTACACCACAATGTTTATAATTATGACTATGAATTTGGTGTTCTTGAATATTATGATTGTTGGCTAAGTTTTTAGTATCACCTAGACCTTTACGATGAACAATTAATATTTATGATTTTGTTTGGCTTGTGACAACTTGATTGATGTTATGTTCTTATTCAATTCCATTGTTAACATGATTGTATGCATATGACCACTAGAGTTATGGTTTGAATTTATTTACTAAACTGCTCAACCTGCGAATGTCTTTCGGTTTGGGTTGGGTAATCGATTGCGTGACTGTGTGTTTGTAGTTGATTTGGTTAGCTATTCGGTTAATCATAGTTTAGTATTTTAGTGAAGTCCTTGAATCTAGTGTGCTGCTCTAGTTAGACAAGCCGGGAGGTGATAGCTAGGTCGGGTAGTCGGGTTGACTAGTGGAATAGGATCACATCGCCATCTGGAGAGGGATGCCCTAGGAAATTAGTTAATTCGTTATTCCGTGTTAGTTGTGTTGATTAGTGGTAGTTCCTGCTAGCCTAAGGTGCCTTAGATTGTTTCGATGGTGGTTAGGTCTAGTTGAGGTTGGATGTACCCATAAGGTGAACTCCTGTTCGAATGTTAGGAGCATTTGCTAAGAAGGACTTAAAAGGTGAATTAGCTTCCATCAGAGTTGTCATAGCCAGATTAAGTTGTAGGTATTGGTTGGGATTCTAGGTCTAGGTGGTGTCTTTCTCGTGTCTGATTATTTCCTGAGTTTTCCTCCTTTCGGTCGTTAGTTGTTGAGTTAGTTAATTTCGTTCTTTTAAATTCCTAAAAACCAAAATCATCTCAAGTTTTCATTCTTAGGTCTAGGTTAAGTCTTGTTTTCGTAGTGTCCTAGGTTCGATATCCGGTTTTACCTTAGCTTTAATATAATCCGACAGGTTCACTGCCTTAGGGTTCGGTTCGGTTTAGGTTATTTCGGTAAAATTAGGTGTGTCTTAGGTCTAGGTTTAGTGTTTATTTTAGTTGTTAATTTTAGGTACGTTCCGAGCACATCAAGTTTATAGCTATTCTACGATCCGACAGGTACACTTGCCTTAGGATTCGGTTTAGTTTAGGTACTTTCGGTAAAATTAGGTGTGTCTAGGTCTAGGTTTAGGTCTAGGTTTTTATAGTAGTTTTTAGAGTCGTTCCGAACACATCAAGTTTTTGGCGCCGTTGCCGAGGACACTTGGCAATAGCAAGATTAACTTAGGTCGTCGTTAGGAAATGCGGCACTTGGTTCTACGAGTTGGTCAAGATCGACCTAATTGGGTAAATACAGCCTAACCGGATTAGAAGTTGCCACTAAAACTAATATTAACACATAAGCACCTAAACATGTTTCATGCATTCACACAAGTCATACAATACATATAGGCGTCCCGACTTGGGAGCAAATCATGCAATTGCAACTTAAGTCAAAGCTGACCCAAAAAGTCAAACATCAAGTACTTATCTAGTGACATAGCTAAAATCCACAATACTTAGAGTTAACTCTTTAAATTTTACAGGCATATACTACATATCATTTAGGACTTGTAGCAAAAAGAATCAAGTAAAAATGTTAAGAAATGAGAAAGTTATGCACGTCGGAAGTTAGCATTTTCAGCATTTAGTAAACTAGTCCAAGTAGAATGAAAACTTGCATAACTCATTCAAAACTTTGAATTTATTAACCAAACCTTCCAGATCTTACTTTTAATATATAAACATCATTTACAAATAGCAAACTCGTCAATAAAACAATGTTAGCATGCTCAACCAACTTGGAAAGTCTAGTTTTCACAGAAAAAGACAGCTTTGCACACCTAACATGCAGCTGTGTTTTGGATGACCAAACGGAGGTTTTAGAAAGTGTGCGAGTAGCCGTTGTAAAGCTAATACATCCTACTTTACTAGGGAAAAAAGAATCAACTGATTTCGATAAAAATTGAGCAAGTTATGGCTGCTGCAAGTTGACCAAAAATTCTGGTCAAAGCTGTCAAAATTATTAAGTTTGTTAACTTTTGGGAAATCAATTCTAAGCTAACGCTCGATCAATTAAACACCTACTAACAAGTTTATAATCAATATAACATGTAATTTCTGTCATGAACAAGATCATATCAAGATCATAGCAAAATATGAACATGTGAGTAGCATACAAGAGCATAACACCCAAATCTCATGTCCAATCACCCAACATTCATAAAAGAGCACACATAGCAGAAATTGAGCTCAAAACCCAGCCCTAAACCCGAGTTCAAATCTGTCCCAAACAAACATATAACCTATCTCAACCTAAAACATGAAATGTGAGCATAACAACACTCCATTTAGCATACAAACACACAAAAACACACATGCAACCAACAATTTCGGATTTCAAAAGTTAGGGCTTACAACTTGGAAGAAGAAATCACGAGTAGGAGTAGAAGAGGAGAAGAGGAAGCTGGCTTGAGTGTTCTAGGGGCTTGATTTAGCTTCCAAACTCCGAATTTTAGCTCCTAGATGCTTGATTTTGTGAAATGCAAGTGTGTAGGTGTGTGTGTGCGTGAATCGTGATGAGGGAGAGAGATGGAGAAGATGATGATGCGTGAAAGTGAAATGGGGGAGGATATGGGCAGATTTCTCTTATGAGAAATTACATGTTTGGTCCCTCAACTATATTTTTAAACATATATGGCATAAAACTCATTTAAATGGATTTTTGCTAAAAAGTTGTAAGGTAAAAATTTCTAAAAATGTTTTAAGTGTTTTTAGATTATTTAACGTGTAAGATCGGGTCGGGTTATATAAATTTAACATTTGTACATAAAAATCCAATCACACACACAAATCCCGGTTTCGCATAAAAATGCAAATTTTCATATTTAACACATAAAGTTACGAAACGAATTTGCAAACCAAGTTACTAAAGTCAAATAACAAGTAAACATAAATAATTACGAGATCATTCAAATAACGGGTCTCGGGTTCGCTAACGGAACTAACGGGACTAACGGAAAAAGTTAACGAAGTTACTTTGGAAGTTGCAGTTGTCACAGCCTCCCCATGTTAAAGAATTTTCGTCCCGAAAATTAGCTAGTACCTTGGTTTGAAGCGGAGGCTTGATCGAACAGGTGTGGATACTTCTTTCTCATCTGGTCTTCGCGTTCCCACGTGAACTCCGGTCCACGTTTTGAATGCCATCTGACTTTGACGATCGGAATCTTACTTCTTTTCAACGCGTTTTCTTCGCGTCCCATTATCTCCACGGGTTGTTCTATAAATCGGAGTTGTTCGTCGATGTGGAGTTCCCCCAGTGGAACTATTAAAGTGTCGTCAGCCAGACACTTCTTCAAGTTTGAAGCATGAAACACGTTATGTACTCCGTCTAGCTCTGGTGGCAAGTCCAAACGATACGCCACCGTTCCAATCTTTTCTGTTATCGGGAAGGGTCTTATATAGCGGGGGTGTAACTTCCCGCGCTTTCCAAAACGTACAACACCCTTCCATGGCGAGACCTTCAACAGTACACGGTCACCAACCTCGAACTCTAATGGTCTTCTACGCTTATCGGCATAACTCTTTTGCCGATCTCTCGTTGCTTTCATACGATTTCTGATTTGTACGATTCTTTCCGTCGCTTCGTACACTAGTTCCGGTCCCGTGAGTTGACTGTCACCGACCTCGGCCCAGCAGACCGGTGATCTACACTTCCGTCCATAGAGAGCTTCAAAGGGAGCGGCTCCAATACTGGAATGGTAGCTGTTGTTGTAGGAAAATTCGTCCAGTGGCAAGTGGGTTTCCCAGTTCTTTCCCAAATCCATTGCGCAAGCTCGGAGCATGTCTTCAAGTGTTTGGATTGTGCGTTCAGTTTGGCCGTCTGTCTGAGGATGCTATGCGGTACTCATATCCAAACGAGTACCTAGGGCTGATTGTAATGATCTCCAAAAGTGTGAAGCGAATCTGGGGTCTCGATCGGATATAATAGACAAGGGCACTCCGTGGAGCTTGACGATCTCATCGATGTAGATTTGTGCTAACTTGTCAGTCTTATCACTTTCTTTGAGAGCTATGAAATGGGCAGATTTGGTTAACCTATCCACGATTACCCAAATCATGTCGTTTCCACGAGGAGTACGGGGCAATCCTATGATGAAGTCCATTGAGATTTCTTCCCATTTCCACTCGGGAATTGTCGGTTGTTGCAGTAATCCTGGAGGCTTTCAGTGCTCTGCCTTGACCTTAGAGCATGTCAAACACTTGCTGACATAAGTAGCAATGTCAGCCTTCATCTTGGGCCACTAATAGAGTCCTTTTAGGTCTTGGTACATTTTATCTGAACCGGGATGGACCGAGTATCGAGACTTGTGAGCCTCGTCCATCACCAGCTCTCGAAGGTTTCCATGTAAAGGTACCCAAACACGATCCTTGTAGTAGCGGATTCCATCCGACTTAATCTCTGAAGTTCCATCTATGCCATTTAGGGATTCAAACTCAAAATTTTCCTCTTTCAGGGCCTCCTTCTGGGCATCCCGGATTCTATCCGGTAATTCTGCATGAATCGTGAGTTGTAGAGCTCGAACCCTTCTAGGTTTAACAAGTTCTTTTCTGCTCAGTGCATCCACTACAAAAAAAAAATGCCATTCAGTGGCACACAAAATATGACAATAAAAGCCAAAAAAGTGCCACTAAAAGCCCTTTTAGGAATCTGCGGCACAAAAGAAAAGTGCCACTAAAAGTGGTGACACTAAAGCCTTTTAGTGGCACTTTTTTAATGTGCCACACAAACTTTTAGGCTTTTAGTGGCACTTTTTTCTGCCACAAAAAAAAGACTATTGTCAAATGTTTTGTGCCACTAAAAGGTTATTATAATTATCAATCTATAGTATATTTAGTGGCACTTAATTTTTATGCCACTAAAAGATTATATATAATCTCTCTTACACACACATATATATATACTAATTAATGACACATTGCAACAAAAATTACATTATTTACATTATAAAATATAAAATAAAATATCGATAAAACGATTAAATTATAAATGTAGATCCAAATATTTACAAAAGTAATTTTAACATTCAACATGTTTCAATTTTCAAATATTTACACAATTAGTTTAAACATTCAAAAGTAGCAATCATTCGCCATCAACCATACAAACATAGCTTCGAAACCTCTCATTATATCCAACCTATCATCATCAACCATATAATAAAGCATTAGAACAAATTAAAATTCAACCAGTATTTTATATGCATTACAAATTAAAATTCAATTCGTTACAATTTTTCTTGTTATGTATCATTATATTCTTTATATATCATACCTCTTTAAACATGTCATTTTTACCCATGTCTTGCTCTTGATATGCCTATAATTAAATTGTTAAAAACTTGTATGAAAATTCTTCAAAGCATTGCTACCTGCAAGTAGATATATAACAATTATCGGTCAACTAAAATCACTTGCCATCATAACCTACAAATTGTAAAACATATATATAGCTTCAAATAGTGCACATATGTAACATCAAATAAAAGAAGCCATAAACAATATCTAGGACCTGTAGCAAAATTCTCTGGTCCGGTTTATAACAACAGCAAAGGCTCATGGAAATCGATTGGAGTCTTGTTGAACCTTAGTATTTATCGACCCATAAGAAGTCTTGTTCAAATGTAATTTTAACAATCAAACCTTAGTATTTATCTTTATCAGCCCATAAAAAGTCTTGTTCAAACTAGATAAATGTAGCATAACATGGCAAGGAAATAGGATGTGGAGTTGGAGACGTAAATGAGGTCAGCTATAGGTGAGCATGTGTCATTAAGTACTTGTAATCAGAAAAGAATCATAGCATACAACATTTCTATTTGATTTGCAATATAAAAATATGAAGAAAAAAAACAAAGCCGGCTGATCTCATTTATGTTATTCCCTCACCTACAACTGATTCGTTAGCAAGATGTACTTGCATTGCTAAATCAATATTTGTTTAGAAACACCATTTTTATTGTGATCATATTCAACACATTATTTAAACAAATAATCTTTAAAAATTGGACCAAGATTATATATCAGGTCACCCCAACCGTTTTGATCATTGCCCAGCCCCCCCCCCCCCCCCCCCCCCCGACCTACCCAATTTGCTAAAATCACACACACAGAGAAGTAGGAACTCACACTTGTTAAAAATATATCTCAACCATGGTAACCTCATTGCTTGTTGCGATTTAGTAGAGCTTGAAATGATAGATAAAGATCTTTGTTATCAGACCCGAATATTTCTTCTGCCTTCCTTAAAGTATCCTGAAAAGACACAGCAAGAATTTATTCAATTCTAATACTTGACATCATAAACCAACCATATTTTAACAAGCTAACAGTTGGAAAAAAAATAAACCTATTCTCAGATCACACATGTAAACAGAAGAACACAATCGGTACAAACTTCTAGCATTCTATTTTTCTTTTGGTGGTTTATGTACATTAATTACTACTTGCCTTTTTGTAATCTTATAATCTTACGCAAATCAAATGAGTGAGCTTTGCTTTTGGTGTGGTGTAACTAACAATAGTCAAATGAGTTTACCTAGAAATTGTAGAACAGCTGGGAAGTTGGAATCGATCAATATCAAAAGAAACAAACAATCTGAATTGAAAACAGTAACTGCAGAGCCACACACCATTCACCACATACCTTTCATAAGACTGAAACCAAAACAAATAGAACATTGTAGATAAGTGGTTATCTGCTTAAACTGTGACTCACTAACTCCATCCCTGCAATAAGATCATAATTTATTAGTGGTTTATAACTAAAACTTCGGGCACTCAAAGTGTCATACCTGAAAATATTTATATGCTATGGCTTTAGCTTAGGAGTATTTTGATAGAAATCTTCCAGCAGTTCCCTAAAAATTCATAAAATCAGTTCAAGAACTGAAAGTCTATAAGCTTTTGAAATGATTATAGGTTTTGGGTGTGCAATAAAATAAAACCCGATAATCCCTTCATCCTTTTCGGGCGAGACAGGTTTAAAGAGACCATCAATCATCTCAACTCGTGCAGATTGTGCGCGGACAGAAGCCCTGTAGAGAGATATCAATGGCAATTTTCTTAAGCTAACAACCTACAGATGCCAAAAAACAAGTGTGATTAAGGGATTATCTTACATTAAGATTTTATTTCAGGGATATAGAAATCTAAAATGAAAATTTACAGCGTCAATTGAAAAAACGGCCGAACGGCCAGGTCAACCATGGGATACATCCATTCCAAATATTATAGTAGGAGTCCTAGAAACCAATGATATAGAATGCATACACTCAAATGATATCAGAGAGTTTATACCACCCATCTGAAAATTATAACAAAATATATAAATCAGTTCCATGTTCAATCCAAAATAAAAACAAGAAAGTAAAACTGTATTATTTGAAATGAAGACCTTTGCATTAAATATGTACAAATTAACTAAAACATAATCAAGAAAAATGTGTCAAGAGTTGGCACAAGTGTATTCCACGATGGTTACTCTAACTGTTCTATCCAAAAATAATATTATTATATTAATAATTAGTTCTTGTAGTCATACTCATCCAATATAGATATAAAAGTTATGGCGGATCAACCAAACCGGATCTAACCTGTAATAGTTAACTGTTTTCACCCATTACCTAGCCTGCCTTATATAAGATGTAGATATGCGTATAAACGAGGAGGGTTGGTTCAAAACTGATCATGGGCCGAATTGGTTTATTCATTAGTTTTCCTTTCAATTATATAAACAACCAATATATGTGATGCAACCTGCAAAAATATTTACTCAACTATTATTTGATTTCGAAAAAGACTAGGGTCAAAACGAGTTGTCTTTAAAAACAGCCAGGTCGATAAATAGCAAAAGGGGACACCACCTAAATCATGGCTGTTGAGGATGGGCTGTTCAAGCGTTTCTTCCAAGTCACAGCTGTGCAAAATTGGTTTAAAATTTAGAAAAATATAATATTTTTAGGTTATGGGTGTTGAACTAAGGCCAAATCAGAAGTGGAAGTTGATTATCTATTAGTCTATATACCTGAAGAACAAAACTAGTTCATAAGTTTAGTTATTTGTGGTGTAGAGAGCACGTGCCTTTCTCTGCACCAAATCCATCCCCATCTTTCAATCTGGTTTACAAGAAAGTTTTTTAACCTAAATGTTATGAACACTAATAACCCAGGCCCAACTAATTAACCTGATCCATTAGTTAGTAAAAAGCCCATCAATTTAAATGGGTTTGGAACTAGTTTGTCTCAGGTTATAAGGAGGAGAACTAGAGATGGTTAGGGCATGAAAAGATTATTGTTAAGGGTGTCTTCTTCTCTCATCTTAGCATCTCAGATCTTCTGTATTCTCATCTCCTTCTAGTTCATATTAGTGTTCTTGTAATCGATAGCAACGATCTAGTTATAATACATCCGATTGATTCTGATTTCTTAGTTGTGTTAATATCGATTCACAACATTGGTGCTTTCATTGCTCCTCAGCTCATATGGCTTTGGAGTGTTTTCAAGATGATCTGCACTCGATTTCAACACCAGCTCCTCTTCCTCGTTTTTCAGGTATGAATCCGACACAGTGGATCTATCAAGCAGAACAATACTTTCTCTATTACTCCATTTATGATGAGGAAAGATTTCCGTATATCATTGAGTTATTTGATGACGATGCCTTCTGCTGGTTCAATGGCTGGTTTCGGCAATTCGAATTTGTCAGCTGGGAGAACTTCGCTGCTGCAATGGTTAATAAATTCCACCTTGGTGCCCTAGATGACGAACCACAAACTGATTCCATCATTGTCACGTCTTCCATACCGCTAGATGCTTCACAAACGGTTGATAATGTGGGCAAAATTGAGGCTAAAGGTGACCTTGAAGCCCTTGATGATTCTGTGCTTGCGTTTGTAAGTAACACTATAAGAATTCCTAACACCATGGATTGTTCAATCGAATCTGTTAAGGAGGACGATTCAGATGTAGATCTAAGATCCTCACACCTTACGCCTAATTCTAAGCATGTGGCTCTCAACCACGAGGATACTCTAGGTCTAGCCTCTACAGCTTCCCAGCTTTCGATTGGTTTGGTTCCCATTAATTCTTCTTCTGATGGATTGAAATTGCATACGTATCTTCTCCTTTCTGGAGTCCTTATTCAGGTATTGCCTCCCAAAACCATTATCACAGTTGGTTGTACACACCATTGTTCTATTCATGGTTCTGTTCCTTTCCATTTAAGCCTTGATGCGAATTTTAAAGCTAAATTGCATTGGAATTCACTTTGGTTTTGATCCTGGTCCGTTTGTGGCTCACCAGATTTGTTTTCCTGACGATTTTCAACTGATTGTTCCTATTGGTTCGTTTTTTGAGTCTAGTAAATTGATTTTGCACACTGCAACTGTTTTTATTACTCAAATAGTGCAGAATTGCTTACGGACAACTTTTAGTTTTGATCCTGGTCCACTCCATTTGGATGTTACTTGCCATGATGTAATGGATATTGCTTGCTTTGTCATTGGGTCTGCGATAAAATAATGGTGAACCTGGGGCAGTTGCTATAAAAACTTTTGAGGTAGCGAAGGTAAAGGGATTAGAAAATATGGAATCGCGGTTCCACACGAATGAATCTGTTGAAGCAGTATTAGAATCTCAGATAACGGAGTTTGTTGCGATACTTGAAGGTGATACGAAATATCCACATTTGGTTATGGGAGATGTTGATGACTTGGAGGTTGGTCACATAGACGGTCAAAGAGTCGGGTTTCCCCTTCATATTCAGACAGAGAAGGATGTGCATGCTACTATTGGTCTTGTGAAACTTGATGTGATGACCAGGTATAGAGATGCGATAATGGCTCACATGTACATAAATTTGGCAAACAATTGTTGTGATAGTGTGCACCTACTGCAAATGCATGGATCACCTACTCCTAGATCAAATGACTTCACTAGCACATGGGACGTTCGACACTCCAACCCTCAGCATCTTCATTTTGTGTGCACGTTTTCGAGAAGTTTGAATGATGGCAAATTGAAATCGCTAAATAAAAAAGGCCTCAAGTTCAACCCACTTGTTGCTACTGTTTTGAAAGATATGTCCGCCAAATATGCAATTGAGTGCTTTAGGTGGCTCGATACGGATTGGGTCATTCCTGCACACAAAGCCCTGGTGTATTGGTGGCATAAATGGAAGACTAAATGTCATTACACCTCAAAGCAGTTTTTATGGGTACTTTTAAATTGGTTCACAGGTCTGCTACTCGCTATTGACTATGGGATTTGGGTTAAAAAGGTTCTTTTAAGTGCTCATGCCTTTTGTTATCCTTGGTATATTTTTCTCTCAACTCAGATGTTTAAACTGCCCTTTATTCTTGCGGAGTTTCTTGTCACGGTTATTTTCCCATGGACACCAGAATGGTGTTCCTTCTCTTATCATTCATTATGGCTTTCTGAAGTTACCTATCTTGGTGGATTCTTACATCTTACATGGGTCAATTATTACATTACTTATGCTCAAAGGCTGCTATTTTCCTTTATGTTGTTGCAGTTTGCTGACATTCCTCCTCTTATTGGGCTATCATCTACTGGTGGAACTCGGGTCTATTTTCCCTTTCAGATGACCAACAAGCCAAAACCCACATTATCATCTACCGGTGGAACCCAAGTCTATTTTCCCTTTCGATGGCTCCACAAGGACTGGGTAGCCACTGTACGTTACATACAAGTGTATGTGCGGCATAAGTGGAAAAATGGATCAGCTTACACAACTTTGTTGTTTACTACATGGGTGTGCTCATTGACCATTCCTAATCCTTTATCCTTCTTTCCATGGGTCACTATAGGAATTTCGCGAATTCGGAATCCTCGCACGATCAGGCTCGCTTTAAAAGACAATTGGCGAGCAAATGTTCCCTACATAGTTAGCGAGTTCTGCAGATTCCTCACAGTGTTCCTTGCGGGTTCGATTCTTGTTTTGTTGGTGGAATTCTTTGCTTATTTTCTCTTCAGTGATCCCTATGTTGCTCCATCCACTATAAAGAATGGCTTAAAATATATTATTGCACATCTCCTCGAGGCTTGCGTTAATGCATTTCATGATGAGGCTACGCTAAGTTCTTTTATATCACTAAATTTTCAAGAATTTGAAGAAATTGATAGAAATACAGATTCACCTCATGATGAAAATATCGAAATAATATACAATGTTTCCCATGATGGAGATCATTTAAATATTTTGAAGATACTTGTCACAATTATATGCTCAACTCATGTCAAGGAGATTTTAAGGGATCGCAAACTTCACTGGATGAACTGGTTTTCAAGTTTGGCCATTGGGAAATTTCAAAGGTTTATAGCATCAAAATCATTTTGGTCTGCCAAATACTTTTCACGTAGTCCATATTTTATTATGGATGAATTTGGTACAAGAATTGAAGGGAATTTGATATGTAAAGGGACTAGTGCAGTTCATGCAATGTGGATTACTAAAGAAATTGCTTCATCGTCCTCAAGTTTTGGGAAAGAGATAGATGGCTCAATAGTCTTTGTCAGAATGGAAAACTTGCTGGCCTTCGCGACAATCACTAATCACTACGATACCCACAACACTAATCTGGAAGGTGCTTCTTTTATGGACCCGGATATCACTTCATTTGAGGCTCTTTTTGGACATAAACCACCCAATATCGTCTGTTATCTACATTGTTCTTCGGGTCATACAACTACTTGGGCGGACGTTTTCGGCTTACCCCATCATCCTCTTGACTTGCACCTTGAGGACAAGGTGAATTTTAATCGGCGGGGTAATGTTATGAACACTAATAACCCAGGCCCAACTAATTAACATGATCCATTAGTTAGTAAAAAGCCCATCAATTTAAATGGGTTTGGAACTAGTTTGTCTCAGGTTATAAGGAGGAGAACTAGAGATGGTTAGGGCATGAAAAGATTATTGTTAAGGGTGTCTTCTTCTCTCATCTTAGCATCTCAGATCTTCTGTATTCTCATCTCCTTCTAGTTCATATTAGTGTTCTTGTAATCGATAGCAACGATCTAGTTATAATACATCCGATTGATTCTGATTTCTTAGTTGTGTTAATATCGATTCACAACACTAAATTTATGGGAACTACAAATGTTTACACCACCATAAACCAAGCACATCTTTTCAGTTTCCCCAAGTTATCCGACAAAGAGTTTGTCTACATGTATATCGAGTTGACCATTTCAGATAATGTCAACTTCTTTTGAAGGAGTAAAATAACAATGTTTTAATTACTTTTATATTCAACATATGTTTTTTTTTCATAGTATCATACCTATTTAGCATATTCGACGGGGATCTTCTTTAGGGAGTCATCATAGGCAATAAAAGCAATCAAACATGTGCAATCTCACATAAACAATATACTATATCTTAAAGCTATGATCAAATACATAGAGCTCTGATCACATAAATGAAATGTCTACAAACCTGAACCTCTAGGCAAGAGGTATTTACCAACAAGAGATTCCAAAACTGCAAATATCCAAGAATTCATCCAGTACAAGGAAATAATGGAAGTACTTGAGCTCAATCCTGAAATAATAAATACAAAACCGCAATTTAAAACATACAAGGAGAGGAATAAATCGAAACCCTAACTTCACAAATGAAAAATTACGAAGTATGTGACAGAAGGAAGGGTACCAGCGCTTGATTTGATGGTCTAAATTTTGATTAGCAACACTAGAACACTCGTTAAATGTGTCATGTTCCCTGCCAATCTGAATATACTCATTCTTCCTACTGCATAAATTGGGGATCAGATGCACTAAGGATATGAGAGCAGTTAGTCAAAACTCGAATGTGCCTGCTAGAAATACAGAATTTCAAACAGATCTATTTGATTGATCTAACGAGACGAAGATCAGATCATTTTCTCCTTCGACTCTGTGTTGGGTGTTCCTTTGTGGATAACAATTTTTGAGGAGCCTATAGATTAAAAGGAATGAGGAGCGGGAGATTAAATTTTTTTAGAGGGAAAGGAAATCAATTTTAAACGGGTGGAAACTTTGGACTTTTAGAGTGAAATTAGTTAATTTCATTTACAACTAAACATAAAAGTATATATTTAATTGTTTTCGAGTATAAATATTAATAAAATACAAATAATACTTTCAATAATAATAATAATTGTTATATTTGTTACATATAGTCAAATAAAATTTAAAATAGTTGTTATTAAAACACATTAAACGATAATTACTATATATATGAAACAAAACTTAAAATAACTTTTAAGGAACTACTATATTAAATTAAGTGTTATGCAATTTGTTGGTACT
>JBCNJP010007868.1:0-20529 GCA_039602395.1 Deinandra increscens subsp. villosa
AATTAACAATTGCTAACCACCGCCCATTTAGCTATGGGAAAACCAAAGAAATCACGTGACGGGCATCTACCCCCAATGCAACTCTAGTGAAGGGCCATGCCATATGGGATGTAGGATGCTACGGGCGGGAGCTAAAAACCTGCATTGGCCATGGTCATAGAGAGATAATAAAAACTTTGAGTGCCTTTAATGAAACACTTGAAAATTTTAGTTACTATTGAGTAAATATTCTCTATTTTTAATATATGATATAGGGGCAAGGTTATTGTGAGAAGTTTAGTTTGGATAAGAAGGATAAGAAAGTATCATAGCCATTAGATCTTCAATTAAATAAAGATATATGGCCCAAAATTTTCATGTGTAGAATTAGAGAGAAAAACTAAAGAAACAATCTATGGAAAGGCATTTTTGACTTTTTATCAAATTTCTCTCTGATGTCAGTCCAATGTGTCGTCATTATTATGCTTAATTTGTCATATTTATTTATAATAATGGTTGGATTACATAGCATTTTCACTAATTTTATGTTTTGAGGTACCATGAGCTTAATGAGCTAAAAATGGAGCTGTTATGAGGAACTGGAAGCTGAAAGGTATAGTAGCTGAGAAGTAACTGGGAACGAGAGAAGACTTAGAAGAATTGAAGAAAAGTTCCTGAGATCAGAATCGGGCCGGTACGCCCAGAAGAGAAGAAATCAGGTCGGTACGCCCTAAAGTGTAGAAAGCAGCCGAGATTATCAATCCGGACGGTACGCCCAGAATCCCACAGTTTGGGGCGGTTGGGAGTTCTTTGGAGAATTCAATCATTCGGTACAGTAATTTAATGCAGTTTTTCATTATGTCTTTGTTTGTGTTATTAGCTATGTCCGGCTAATCACCACTAAACGCTTTTGGTGATTGGTTGGTGAAATCGTTCTATTCCTAATCAATTGCTTAACTAGTTGTTCCGAAATACTTGCTACCGTTGAACACCCGCATGCTAAATTGTTTAATCTAACTAGTAACCTAGGGTTTTAGTGGTCCACTGTTTAATGATCTAGCACTTTCTTGCGGCAGGACTAATCAGCCCATTAGGAACTTAGGTTATTAGGTCAAGGAGGCAATTGGGGGGCATGTCTATGTGTCATAGTTAAGTAATTAGGTTTTGCCTAGATCGGTAACCAACCAGGATCCAAAAGTGGTTAGCTTTGTCTCATTTGATAATTCAATTAATTTTCTAGTTTAAAGTTAGTTAATTTGTTAGTTAATTCACCTCAACAATTCAAAACAGCCAAGTGGCAATCTTAGGTAATTTTAGGTTAATTAGTAATTTCGGTTAATTTAGTAGTCAATTAATCAATTTCACATATTCCCTAGGTTCGATACCCTAACTTCCACTACTACAAAATTAATCTAGGTTGGGGATTTGAAACAGCCTGACAAACCGTTATTAAATTGGCGCCGTTGCTGGGGAATTAGTGCGCTTTTTGATTAGTTGATTTTTATTTGCATTTTTAGTTAATTTTTCAAAAAATCCAAAAAAACCCAAAAATAGTGTTTTTTATTCTAGTTATTAATTTCTGCAATTAAAAACAAAAAAAAATAAATAAAAAAAAATAATTAATTTTTGTCGAAATCAATTTCTGGGCGGTACGCCTAAGAATTCTCATTCCTGGGCGGTACGCCTTGGACCTTTTTTCACAGAAAGTTTTGAGATTTTTGACCATCCAAGTTTTGATTTTTTCTGTTCTATTGCCTTATTTACACCCCCTGGAGCAGTGCTGCGTAATTCGTTTGCTCTTTTGTGACCGTTTTTGCAGGTTTTAGGTGTTGTGCATGCACACGCGGCATTCCCGCAAGACATCCCCGCTGATTTACAAACCGGAGATTGAGAGGACAGCTCGGCAGAACCGAGTATGGGTATAGAGAGGAACCGCCGGTTGAAGTTCCAAGGAACAGAGCATGAGCTCCACAGGCAAATGTTGCACCACAAGGGCGAAGAGCTTCCCCCCCAAGAGGAGTTCCACAATTCAACAATGGGGGAACTCGTCTTCAAATGGAAGGAGGAGTCCCGAGATTGGTAGAAAACCCGCCGATTCAGGGAGTGGCTAGTCACTTTGAGATTGAAGACTTGGATGACCACCTGAGGCAGGTAGTAATTTGAGCTTAACATTCTAATTTTAACGTTGTTGCACAGTTTTTGTATTTTCTTTTTATTTACGTAACGTTAAAGTAATGCAACAATTTTATTTACCGTGTTATTTTCGCGCCAAACGCGGATTGTAATATAGTTTAAATATAAAATGTAAAGTCTTAATATTCTTATGAAACTTTTCAAAGCATCTTTTTCATCATTTTATTAAAAAGTTTCATTGTTGAATTCAATTTGCTTTTGTCGTCTTCAAGTATTGGCGGAATATCTCCGTCTTTCCGACTTTTTCCTATATATAAAAATCATGTCTTTGTAAGCAACAAAAAATAAGTTGCAAAATCATTTTCTGTGTTGAAAATGGATACGGTTGACCAAGTAGAGATTGAATAGGGGGAGACCGGAACTGAACCCCGTTCAACCACGAGGTTGACGGGTCATTTCACACATATGAAGCAAACCCCCGGCACCACATTAAATATGAATATCTATGGTTTCATTTGGCTTTTTTACTTTATATTTTTTTACGGATATAAGGTTGGGTAATCGGGTATAAGATTATTTTTGATTTTTTTTACGGTATTTCCTGAACTGATTACAAATAACATATACCTGTTTATTAGATTATTAGATTATATACTTGACATTTTATTCTTGGATTTATTTATATATTATAACTAGTTTTTAAACCCGTACGATGCACGACTGTATTTAAAAAAAAGTCAAAACTGAAATGTATTGAAGTAGAATTAATTTCATAATTTGAATTAAACTTAAGAATAAACTGAGAAAATGTTAAAAATTAAATTTACAAATTTGAAAATACGGTCCTTAATTTTTTTTAATAATCACCTTTTTTATAAGGTCAACTTTAACAAAATATATGGATGATTGGCTACATATTAACGAAAATTTACATACTATCAAAAAAATATATAATGCCAAAATATATGTAGGCCCTGATATATTTAGGCCTTTAAGAAAAGAAAAAAAAAAGAACAATAATATATGTATACTTTAGGTAAATTCAACCTTACCAAGCCTCTTTCTTACAAAAAGGCCTACTACCCCACCGATATATAGAACTATTAAACCAAAAAAAGTCACAACCAATATACATGAGGCTTCTAGATGAATTTGCCACTACTACAAAAACTGCCTTTCTTGACGTGCATTGCGCGTCAAGAAAGGGCCTTCTTGACACGCAAATGCGCGTCAAGGAAGCCGGGGTCAAGAAGCTTCTTGACGCGCAAAATGCGTGTCAAGAAGTTCTTGACGCGCGAACGATGACGCGCATTTTATGACGTGCATTGCGTGTCATAAAATGCGCGTCAAGGAAGCCCCCGTCATAAACGGCGATGACACGCATTTTTGCGCGTCAAGAATATAAAAAAAATAAAAAAAAATTAATAGAATCACTAATTTCCACATTTAATAGCAATTAACCTCGTAATAAAAAATAAAACACACTTATACAAAAGAATGCATTTCATATATATATAACAACATTACAAAGTTACCATGAGTTTACAAATGGATTTGGTATGCTAACAATAAATCTATAATAATAATCTCGTGTGTGATCTAATTTATAAGAACTCAACAACAAAACTAAAATATAACTAGTTCTTAGTATAGTTTACAGTAGAAGAAGTAGCAGCCAGCAGCCAGCAGCCAGCAGCCAGCTCTCCCTTCTTCATTGTTGCAACCTGAACCATTTCGTTCAATAAGAAAGCCTAGCTCAGCTCCTACTGATACATATGTCATGTATTGCATTACTTAAATACAAAAACATAAGGTTTCAAGTAATAATATCAAAAGGGAGTCACCCAAAACAGAAGAACATATCAACTAATCACAATTACCTAAAACAGAAACAAATCAAATAAAAATACAGACAAACTTACCTGTGATTCCTTTCTCAAAACCCTGTCTATTTTCCTTGCAAGAGATAACCTCTTTATAACCTCAGGCATGTATGAAGCCTCCATAGGAAACTGCTTAAAACTTTCCTGGATCGAAAACAGAGATGAATCATAAACATCAGTACAGCAGCTAGCATCAAGTCAACATTTAAGATCCTAGAGTATTTGAATTTAACAAAAGCTAAAAATAGTTGATTAGCATACATGTATGTAGCAGATTTTATAGGTTTTTTTTACCTTCTGTACATGACCATCATCTTAAGCAAATTGCTACTCTTCATACTTAAAATAGAACTTGTAGTTTCAGCCCGTCCGAGGTAATCTGTATACATAGAAAAATGCAGTTTTCATAAGTGTAGGGCTGCTGGTATATGTTCCCATATGCAGTCATTATAAATTAATGTTTAGTTAGATGAAAGCTATAGGCACGTAAAAGGGAGTATTCAATTTCCGTTACCTGTTAGCAGCTCATGCTTATTGAGCCTATGAAAATCTGAGCCTAAATATGTTTGATTTTTCCTCTTATGCAATAGTAGATTTAATCTTTGTTGCTTACAGCAGTCTAGTGATTCTTCCACCACATTGTATACTATATATTTCAGGCAGTCATACCACTTTTGAAGTTAAACAACTCAAATTCCATCTTTCCAATAATGAAACCTGCACATTAGATTGATTAACAGATAACGAAGTCGAATTTCACGATCTTCGACATCCGCACCGGAGATCAAATCCAGATTCTTCCAAACATTATGCGTAAAACAAATAAATTAACAAAGGAAAGGAAACCAATAACACCTTAATCATATACCTTACCCATGGATCAAAACCAAAATTGAAGCACCTAAGTAAGAGAAGATGGTTTACCTGACCTTAAGATAATAGGCTTGTATCACCACGCTCTTAGTGCTGAAACAACATTTAGGGTAATCATTGATTAATAATAAACCAAATTTCATCAAACAAACCAAAATTGATAAAGCAAATTAACGAAAACCTGAAACATAACACTGTTACTAAACTTTTTGTGTTTTTACCTGAACAAGGCAGTGACTCAGCCCCATCATCTCAAAATTTCAACAATTATCCATTTTTATTATATTAACAGGTACATTCAGATGATTATAAAAACTGATTATTGAATCCTAAATAATCAGATGATCAAAATCAGAAAACTGATTATCCATTTTCATTATATGAACAAGTACTTTCAGGGATAAAGAGTCCATACTTGACTAATAACAAAGTTCTCCAAAAACAACAATTTTCTTGTCTAAATAGCTTCATAGATATATTTAGCTATGTCCTATGACCACGTTAAAGATTATGAATCTGCAGCTATTATGGATGCATATTTGCAGCCCAACACTGATTTCCTTCAACTTAGAGTCCCCAACTTTAAGTTAACAACAACTATAGCATCTATTTTCCCATTTCTAGATGATAAAGATTCTTAAAAAGTCCTTAAATCATACTAAATGTGTTGATTCAGACTGATAATGCCTCATAATTTAATAGATCCAAATCTGAAGACAACATGAAAGACTTACAAAAGCATGCACATCTGAGCCATCTCCCTCAGAATCATCAGTGGGAGAGCCTTGGTCGTCTTTTTCAGCAACAAAATCCTCATCCTGTCAACATGTTAGAAAGTCAAATAAGGGCACCAAACTGATGGGTGAAATATATAAGCAGGTGATAATGTCTGCCTGAGTACTTCAAATAATAGTAAAAATTTATGACTATATTTTAAAAATAATAGATCGATACCTTTCTCAAGATTCTTAACATTCTTCGAAGAAAGAGTAATTCGAATCTTGTGAATATGTTCTTGGGGCTCTTCTAGCCCTGGCTTTGTTGGCTTCATTGCAGCGTACGCCATCTTGTTTCTGTTAAACACACAGATAATAAATGACACATATAAACCGAAAATCAATAGAGCAATACAATTCAAATGACAATCTAGCAACAGCAGTGGATCTTATACACAACATCAACTGAAGTAATCAGTCCACCAACAGCAGTGGATCAAATGACAATCTAGCATCCTTGATGTTATTCCAAAAGAAACAAAACAAATAAAACATAAACGGGCTAGCAGGTATAGAAACAGTAAGGCCCACCCTTCTCATCTTTTAGCTTGTAGCAATCAGTCCACCACCCATCCTTTAGATTGTTTTCCGGCTGAACCGAGATGTGATGGAACATTCTTTTGATCTTCTCATTCCTGGGAACATAAGCAGAAAATAATATGCCCAACCCGACCCAAGTAAAATCCCAAGCCTCACTCAAAATACCCGCTCATTAGCAACACACATTTTAACGAATTCGAAAAATACACATGAATATGTACATTTCCTAAAATATTAAACTGTTGTAAGTGAGAACAAGTTCAGAAGCTTGTAACAAGTAAAAAATAAACTTGTGTTTGTTGCTATTGTTGTAAATCAATACTTACATGTCTTGTGGAAATGTTGAATCATCAGCATTTGGGTACAGAAACAATGATCTTCCACTATCAATGCTATGAAAATTCGAGATGCCAAATCTGTGTACTCGTTCGTAACAACAGATATATCTATACAAACACCTGCTTGAACAGCACCTGCAGCCTGAAAAATACACATGATTATGTACATTTCCTATACAAACACCTGCTTGAACATCACCTATCATATAATTATGTACATTTCCTATACAAACACCTGATTATGTACATTTCCTATACAAACACCTGCTTGAACAGCACCTATCATATAATTATACAAAAAATAAATTGCATTGTGTCTAAGAACGCATAAACCTACCAAGCAAAGCAATAGTAACAAAAAGTTACTGATACAGAATAACTAGAGATTTATAAATGATTAAATTAGCTTATAACTGTAATACAGATCAAAGCAATTGGAAGTTATACATATCATGCTATCATTTATTTTCCTCATCTTTCTATTATGATTTTCAATCAGCTATCACCAACATAAAAATTAAAAAGACATAGCTAACTTGTAGGTTACATTTAAGGTATTGAATGAATTTACCTTGTAAGCTATTTGCCTAGGTAGTTGCGTCGATTTTAGGAGAAGATAGCTGGTTGTCTTTTACAGTAGCAAGTAATTGGAAACTTGCACTTGCATATTTAAAATACCGAATCCAGCCCCCTTCTAATGCATTCATTTCTGCAAGGTCCAACTGTTTTACAATAGCAAGTAATTACTTGGGTTGAGCAGGTTCGATGTCCAACTGTTTGAGCATAAATCCGTTATAAAAATTACAATAGCAAGTAATTACCAGAGATGCGACTTGAGTGACCCAAATCTAAAATCATTGGGGTTCCAGATGTATATAACCTTTTATCTATGTACAAGATGTATATAACCTCTGTCTAACCCTATTATACACACAATCACCTTCTTCGTTCAATTAGCCAGTTAGCACTTAACCCTAGCCGCCACCGCAGGCCATGTCTCACCAGCACTCACCTTCTTCATTCAATTTGCCAAGCTACTATATGCGGCTTCTCACCAGAAAATTCTAAATCCAAACCAGCACCACAGACCGCTTCTCACGACTAGTTCCAAAATAAAAATCTAAACACCCCCTAAAAAAGATCATGATTTTGTTGTTCAGATTATTTTAGTATCAGGTTTGAGCCATCTCTTTTCATTAACAAGTTTTATCATCAAGATACATTCAGTTTTTCAACAACAGCAGTTAGAATTCATATCTTCATAGCTCAAATGATCATTTCTCTCAATTATAGGTTGATATTCTCTAAAAACCTAACTGATGAGAAGCTCCTAAACTACAGAATTTTGATTGATATCACTTTCTACGCCCAATTTCATGATTTAAACAGCAATAACCACGGTTTCCACTCTTCAATTTATCAATTAAACTACAAAACTCACAAACCCTAACTTAATCAATTCTCTATACAACTCTAACATACGACTGAAATCAACACAATAAATGTAAGAATCAAACACTAACCGTTCGTTTCTCGACGCGAGATTAAGAAGCGCGAGAAGAGAAGCTTCACGAGCGTCATGGTGCTGAGAGCAGAGCATAAGAACAAGCGGCTGAATAACACCGGCGGCGGCGAACTTGGCGCGAAGCTTGCCGGAGGAGCTACGGTTACGAATCATGCTCCTGATCTCTCTGGCAGCTTGAATCTTAGTAGGAAGGTCTCCGTTGATCAATCTATCGGAGATTTCATCGATTAGTGTGTGTTTGTTCTTCGGATTCCATCTCTCCGCTTCCTCGCCCATGGATTTAGGTCGTGATTTCGTGGTGGAGAAGAGGTGCCGGTCGTGGTGGTGGAGTGGCGGCCGGCAGCGAGACGGTGGAGAGGATGAGCGGTGGTGGAGCGCGAGATGAGTTTTGGGGAGTGAGCGCGCAGATGAGTTTTGTGGGTAATCTAGGGCAAATTGGGGGGGAAATTTTGACGTAAAAAAAATTAAAAAACGACATTTTCATCTTGACACTCGTATTATAAGTGTCCTCCGTGTTTTTTTTTTTTAAATATGACAGAAATTCTTGACACTCAAAAATGCGCGTCATGAATTCTTAGGAATTACCTATAATTGACATTTTATTTTGACACTTCAGTTTTTGCACGTCAAGAATTATTGAGTGTCATCGTTCGCGTGTCAAGGAAAGCAGTTTTTGTAGTAGTGTGCTCTACATGTACTATCATATCATATGAGTTCCAGGGATCTATTTTAAGAATTAAAGCACAACAATCATGATGCTAAGCTGAACAATTTCATGTGATTTAAAAGATAGTGTAACCAGCTGAACATGAAATTCAATGCTTTGTGGAAATAAAATGAGTAAAATATACCTTGACCAATCACTTTAGGTTTCTTGAACTTCTTGTCGCGCTTTTTGACGATTTTCTTATCAAGCTTAGGAATAGTCATTTCTTACCTGAAAGAAATATGCAAATAGAATCATTGCCTTTAAGTTAACAAATCTGCTTAAAAGCGAATGAACATGTAGCAGTTGGACAATGGCTTGAGGCTGGTAAATTGCTTTCGATACAAATTAATACATTCGATCAAGATAAGATCAAATTTGAATATAACGTAAACAAAGAAAATTATTACCTATTACCTAATATCATCATACATGAAAGAACTGGTCTATAAATAAAGTACTTTAAACATTGATATGCAAATTAGATAGAAAGCAGAGATGAGCATATGTTAACTGGTCTATAAGAATTGTTGCAATGATATCACCAAGCTTGAGCTTGTACAAACACTCTGATACTCGTTGGTGCAATATGAAATCAAAATAATCAATATATATATATATATAACACCCCAATATCAGCAACATTTTTTTACTATCCTCACCTTAGCATGGAAGACAAAAACCAAAAGCAAACGATTCACCGAGCACTTGCACAACAGTAAGATTTATGCAAAGATATAAATCAAACAACATATAAATCAACCAATATTATAGAAGTAAGTTATAATATATAGAAAAAGAACATATACCAATACAACATATGAAGCATAAAACAGAATGCAAATAGAAAAAAGTTTGAATCTACACCAGATCATATTCTAAAACCTATAGATTCAAAAAGAATTTTATTCACATCTTAATGTTACCACAATAAAAACTCAATTTGAAGATACAAAAAATAACAATCTTCAAGTACAAAGGTTTCCCATTAAGATTAAACTTTAAATACCTGCAAAATTGTCTTGGTGTGATTTAAAAAAAAAAAGAAGCTTTTCATTAATGGAGCAATGATTTCACTCTTTCAGCCTACTGTGATTCAGATTGGGCTTCTTGTCCCAATACTAGGAAATTTTTTAGTGGCTATTTCATTTCTTTTGGTGGCTCTCCTATTTCCTGGAAATGTAAAACGCAACATATAGTTTCTTTAAGTTCAGCTGAAGCTGAATATAGATCCCTTCGGAGAGTTACAGCTGAATTAACTTGGCTTACAAGATTGTTATCTTATTTTCAAGTTGCTAATATCACTCCTATCACTATTCACTGTGATAGTCAAGCTGCATTCACATAGCCAAAAATCCAGTTTTTCCTGAGCGTACCAAACATATTGAGTTGGATTGTCATTTTGTCCGGGAAAAATTACAAGATGGTCTCATTACTTTGCTTCATACTTATACTCATGATCAACTTGCTGACTTGTTAACTAAAAATCTTCCCAAATCTCAACATGATAAGTTGTTATCCAAGTTTGGTGTTTTGCAACCCCCAACTTAAGGGGGAGGGGGGGGGGGGTGTTGATATTACTGTTACTGAACTAGGTTCGTGGTGGTTTCCGGTTCATTTTATTAGTGATGTATACTAGGTTCGAAGTAGTGATTGAACCAGATATTGTTGTTAGTAATATTAGGCGGGAAAGGTTGTTAAGTTAGTAGATCTTGTTTCCTGTATATATATTGTATTCGGTTGTAATTGGTATGTAATAGAAAAATGAAGCAATCAATTTCTGTTTCAATAATCATGGTACCGAGGTAAGGATGAAAAAACAAAAATGTGGGTCGAGGTGGTGGACTCACTTCACTCAAAAGAAAGGTACTGTTGAGCTTCCCTATCTATAAAGAAATCTATTATAAGGCCATCGAGCAATATTATGAAAGTAGAAGTGGAGTTGGACCAACTTGGGATTGTCCCTCACAATGTAAATGTCCTTAGAAGGGGTGTGGGGGACAAAAATAATATTTACTTTTGGTTGGATAACTGGTCGGGGGCTAGGTATGATAAAAGAATATGCTTGGACCATTTATAGAGAGATGGATGAATAAATCGATATGGATTTATAGTATTGGGAATACAATATATACACCAAGTAATAAGTACACAAGTAAACGAATAATTAACTAATATTAATTATCTATTATCCCCCCTCAAGTGAAACGGTAGCGGTCCAATGCGTAGCAGGACACAAAATTATTCAAACTGAGAGTGCGAAAGACTCTTGGTGAATGTGTCAGCCATCCTAAGCTTAGATGGAATGAATTTGGTGTGTAACTTTCCTGAAAGTACAAATTCCCGAACAAAGTGGTAGTCAATGTCGGTGTGTTTCGCACGCTTGTGGGAGACTGGATTTTAACTGAGGAATATATCACTATGATTGTCACAAAGAAGCGTAGGACGAGTAGGAGGTAAAGCATGAAACTCCAAAAGGCGATGAGTGATCCATATGATCTCAGAAGCATTGTTTGCCATAGCTCTATACTCGGACTCGTAGCTCGAACGAGACACTGTGGGTTGCTTCTTAGCACTCTAAGATACCATATTACCACCTAAAAATATAGAGTAGTCATACGTTAAACAACAGGTTTGGAAGTAGCGGGCCCAATCTGCATCAGAATATCCTAGAATGGCCATGGTGGTGGGCTTTGAGAACGTAAGCCCACATGAGAGAGTCCCCTTAACATATCGAAAGATGCATTTAATGCACTAAAAACGAGTAGTAGTCGGTTTTTGCATGAACTGACTAACTTGATTCACAGCATAAGACAAGTTAGGGCGAGTAATGGTTAAATACTGAAGTGCTCCAACAAGGAAACAATACTCGTTGGGATTACAATATGGATCACATGTGGAAACACACGAGATGTGAGTGTTCGAAGGAGTATGGACATTTTTTTCATCAAGAAGCTTGGCTTTCTCTAACATATCACGATCATACTTGGATTGACTAAGAAAAAGACCATTATTTGTATGTAGAACTTCAAGGCGCAAAGTTTTCCAGGTCATTGATGGCAAATTCATGATTTAGTTTAGAGATGAACCTCTGAATAACATGTTCTTTATTTCCAATGAGAATGAAGTCATCAACATAGACAAATAGATATAATATGCACATGTCTTTTTTAAAAATAAATAAAGATGTATCAGCTTTGCTACAGGTGAATTCATTTGAGAGCAAAAAATTGCTCAACCATTGAAACCAAACACATAAGGCCTGTTTAAGGCCGTATATGTTGGATTATAATGTCCGATTGTCGAATAATATTAACGTAACTATTGAGGTTCGATACAAAAGAGTTACACTTTGTGCAACGAACAAGAATGTTAATTTTAATTATCATTTCACGATTAATAATAATAAACGAAATAAAATGGTGGATGTTTTATTTATAAAACGTGGATAGAATTAATTATATTTATATATATATATACATATATATATATATATAGGGTTAGGTTCAAATGAGAACTTTTTGTTTTGAGAACTTTTGAGAACTAAATCTCAACCACAAATTTCAGGGGGGGACCACTACAATTCATGGGAGGGGGATACATATAAATAAACTTGTGGCTCAAATTAGTTCTTTTTAGTTCTCAAATCAAATTGGTTCTCAAATGATCCTCTCCATATATATATATATATATATATATATATATATATATATATATATATATATATATATATAGGGAGATGATCATTTGAGAACTAAATGGTTTTGAGAACCATTCTAAACCACTAGTTTATATATATGGAAAAACCCCCTATGAATTATAGTGGTCTCCACCTGAAATTAGTGGTTGATATTTAGTTCTCAAAAGTTCTCATTTCAACCTAACCCTATATATATATATATATATATATATATATATATATATTTATATATATATATTTATTTATATATATATAGGTGAAAGTTCAAATACAAAGTGTATTTTCCATGCGAAGCGTGCGAAGGGAGGAGAGGCCAGCGCGTGGCTTTTTCTTTTCTGGACGCGGAGGGCATTTTTGTCAATTTAAAATTATTTAAATAAAATTGATGGTAGATAATGTTCACAATGTGTTTTTTTAATTATATATCGTTGTGTCATTGTTGTAACCTGATTTGTATCGAGTTTCTTCATGCGTTAAAATAGAGGTAACATGCGTTATAATAGAAAGTCAAAATTTAGAACTTATGTTCATGTATTTTTGCGAGAGTCACAATTATAGCATGTGTAATAATGGTGTATATGATGCGTGAAAATAAGAGAATGAAATTTTTATAAATCTTAAAACAGAAAAATATATGCTTTTTAACCCATTGCTTTTTCTAATCTTTCGTTGATTATCTTAAGTGTAGATTTTTTTTTTGTTCATCGGTATCCATGTGTCCCCTGAATATTTTTTTGTGTGTTTTTGCTATAATGACGATGTCTGCTTTCTTATTATTTGTGTTGGAGAGAATAATTTTTGCCACATATTTGTTTCTCAGCTCAATCAGTTGTTTATTATGCTAATAATCCTTATCCGTCTCCTTAGCAAGGTTGCATTCCCAGTTTTTATCACCCAAAAAAGTCTCCATATGCCTGATTGCGAATACTCCATACTCAACTAATTTATTGTTGTTCTCCATGACATTTTTGTTCTTTCGATGTTTTCATGGTTGAACAGTTCTATATGAGGGTGTTTTGTGCTCTTCAGATAGCCTTTTAAACATGTAAGCTGCAATTTATTACACAATGCGTTATTTTTTACTTGAACTGTTCGTGATTTTCAAAGAATGCGTTATTATTATATAAAGGGTTCATAATTACAAAGTGTGTTACAAATTAAAGAATGCGTTATTTTAAGTAAATGTTGAGTGATAAAGAATTACCACTTTGTGGGGGACTCCTGAATATCTGTTCTCAAACTTTTTCCGATCTACCATGTTGTCTAACAGGTTAACAGCTTCAGTCCTGAGATCGAAACAGATCACACATGAATGTTTGCTCATTAGTATCGGAACAAAGCATAGATTCACATTACACAGTGAAGACATCCCCAATCTTTCCACGTGTGTTTGCAGGTTGTCTGTAAAGATTTTTTGCCAATAATCATCAGTATACTCTTCTTTGATGTAGAGTACACCAAGCTGCAAAAAAAAAAATTAATGAACAATCAAAGATGTTATTGCGTGATTTCTTTTATATAAGTTGCGTTATTGTTTTTTTTTGTACCAGCAACGTGGATAAGCAAAACAATCTCATTGGTTTGTCCTTGTCTCTGGTCTGCTCTTCATCATTTAATATTTCTATATATGCGTCCAGAGCATTTGTGTGTATGTAGATGCCAGGATGAAAGCTTTCCTATATAGCTTTATACATTGTTGTGCCGTAGTTTGATTCATACACAACAAATCTGCATAAGTTATAAAAAAAACAAATCACTTGTTATCAATTTTTTTTATTCTAAATGTTATAAATTTAACAAGGATACATTCTTATCGTTCATCTTCGATTAGTGTGAACATCCAATCTGCAATAACTTTTTCCAAATCTTACAGCTTAGATGTTATTTCAACTGTTTTCCTGTAGTAGGGGGACCTAAGTGCAAAAGCCTTTCTTCTCCTTCTCTTTGTTCTTGGGCTATATTGATTTTCTTGTTCATCAATTTTTACCCTTTCAGGACTTTCCTCATCATTCTTCTCTTCCTCATTGTCTTCATTGTTTTCTTCTGTTTTTTTTAAAATTTTTAGGTTGATGCGTGATTATTTTTAAAACTTAATCTCATAATGAATACAGCTTTTTTTAGATACATTGGTTATCCTCAGTCTGTTCTTTCTGCTTCTCCTTACTTTGTTGCTTATTCTTCTCCTCGGTTCTTGAAAGATTTGCTTTTTCAGCACCAGTCTTTGCAGCTTCTTCTTTGTTTTGATTCTCTGCTACCACTGGGGGATGTGGTTGCAGGAATTGGATTGTTGCTATCAAAGACGCAACTTGATCTGTTTCTTTAGCAAAATCTGTTTTTTTTTATCAAAAGTCCAATAGGGTTAAAAAAAAATGCATTGCGTAATTTACCTTCTATCTGTGATGCTTGAGGTTGTGTTCCCCCTTGAAGTATGTCATCATTGACAACCACATCTTTGTTACCTTCTGCGTTTTTCAAAAAAATAAAATTAGATATATTTTTTTTAGAAAGATGAATAACATGCGTTATTACCTTGGGTTGTTTCAGTTGGTTGTCTCTGTTCCTCCAGATATGTCGCATCCAGTGTCTCATTTGCTTCCTCATTATCATCTTTCTCCTCTTCTGTTGTTTTACATTCAAATGGTTATTTTCTTTTTAAGATATTCTTATTGCGTTATTATAATCAACAATTGCGTTATATAGAAGGTATTTTCATTTGTACCTTTCTCTTCTTTTTGAAGTCCACCATCTTCATGTTTAACATCTTCACCTTCATTATTATCATCCTTCTGTCCTTCTGTTTTTTTACATTCAAATGTTTATTTCTCCTTTTATCATATGCTTAGTGCTTTATTATAATTAACTATTGCGTTATTATAGAAGTTGTTCCCATGTTTACCTTTCTCTTTAGTTTAAAGATCAACATCTGCATGTTGAACATTTTCAACTTCATTCTCAAACTCAACATTTCCTGCTTGAACAACCTTTTTTTCTTCCTCTTCTATGGAGACTTCTATTATCTTTGGATCACCTTGTTCAGTTGTACTTTCTTGAGGTTGTGATAGACTTTTCAGTTTTTGCTTCCACTCTTTACATTTTTCAATGTAGGTGTAGCTGTCATTGTGTTTGATTCTTCCATCTTCTATCCAAGTTGTTATGTCAGCCATAACCTTATCAAACACCAGCATGTGGTGATCCATTGAAGTCATCCACTCCTTCGAAAATATGTTAAAATATTTGCGTTATTAGTATTTAAACACATGCGTGATATTTTTTATAGGGTGCGTTTATTGTTTTAAAACATACGTGATTTTTCACAATTTAGAATATGGGTGAAAACTTACATTCTCCTCTGTCTGTGTGTCTTTTTGGGTGGGTGTGATGTAGTAGTCAATAACTCTCTGAGTGAAAGTTCCTACTGGCATTTTTATGTTTAATGCGGGAGAGATGATGTTTTCTTCTTCATGAAGGTCATAACTCCCTGAGATATCATAGTGTATTTCATCATCATCATCCTTCTCCACGGCACCCCTATGAGAAACCTGCTATAATGTTATATTCATAACATGCGTTATTTTCAATTATAACATGCGTGATTTTAATTAATGCATGCGTGATTATTTTTTTGTAAAACGCGTGAAAACTTACATGTCCTTCATCTTGATTATTATTTTCCACTGGTGTTTTGTAGTGCTCAATTATATCCGGCGTGAAAGTTCCCACCACTTCACTTTCCTTCATTACTTGAGGTGAGGTTTCCATCACTTCAGGTGCCTTCATTGTTTGAGGTGAGTTTCCCACCACTTCAGCTGCCTTCATTGTTTGCAGTGATTTTGCTGCATGTTTTTCTTTTCTTACATCAGCTTCCTCATCATCTTCATCCTCCACATCAGTTAGTGGGCCGTTATCATACAAAAATTCTTGCATCAACTCTAAGGTTCTATCTGAAATGTATAGTATTGCTGGTGTTTGTTCCGGATCAACTAGTTCCTTGTGCCTTTTCTGCCACTCATGTGTATACAACACCTGTGTTTAAAAACATTAGTGAACATTACTACTATTTCTTTATCATAAACATATTCTACATTTTTGTTTTTGAATAAAACATACCGTGAGTAAGGTCAAAGGACTATTAAATTGATCCTCATGCCACTCTTGTTTAGTTTTGTCCAGCAATTCAATCATATAAGTGCACCAGTCCATGTTCTTAACTTTAGAGAGATCCTCAATACTTATCAGGCACCTTTGATTTACTTTTTTTATTTTGTGATGTAGCATATTACTGTGTTCCAAAGAACAAGGAAGATTATCTTGAACATTCTTCCTCCTTGAGTTTGGTCTTTCATTACATAAATGACATTAGCAACTGATACTCCTGGTTTTGGGAAATTTTCTTTGTAATCATCAATTGACTTGCTTGCTCCTTTTCTTGGTTTGTCCTTCTCTAAGAACTTTGTTTTCCCCATAGGGATTACAAAAACCTGATGCACTTTTTGTGCAGTTACCTTGATTGATTGGGTAATAGTTTTTTAGCAGCCAATAGCCTAATGCAGCTGTGTGATTTTCTATTATCATATTTAAAACACTTGAGAAGCCAATTTCATCAATTGATTTTTTCTGATTGTCAGTGAATTTCTTCATTGCAGAGGTAATGTTTTCAATAGAGCACCTCATGGTTATGTTTTTGTTTCTATATTCTATAAAGCTTTGCCTTTGTATATAAAGCTTTGCCTTTGTATTTTAGGCTTCTTTTTTTCTTTTTTATCATCCTTTGTTGTGTGTGTGTTTTTTTTCTTGTTCAAAGGTGTTTGAAAGTCATCATCATCATTCTGACTTCCAGGTATAAATTTCTTCCTTAACTCATCCAACTTTTACACTAAAAATCACGCAATATTGTAAAGATTTTAAGCACGCAAGCATATGTCCCTAATTATGCAAGTCATCTTCAAAATGATTTTTTTGTTCAGAGTAATTACGCAAGTTTATAAAATTTCACGCAAGCAAAAAGTTCATTCGTATAGATTCCAAAAATATTCAACACACAGTGGTTATACTATTAACGCAACATATTCAAATAAAATAAAGCAAACAATATAAAGTAAATAACGCAAAAACAAGGGTAATGAGATCATCATGGTATCAGTTCATTTTTTTCAAAAACTTTGTAAACCTCTTTCATTCTACTGCTCTGTCATCATCGGCTTGTCGTTTATCTGCTTCGTTCTTATCTCATTCTCTGAACCTGCATTTTTAGACATGCATAACTATCAAACATTTCAAATCACGCAAAATTGTTTTCCAGTATCATATGATGTATAGATTCTATAAAAGTTTAATTCTATATCAACCTTTTCTCGATGAACTTGCTTTCTCCATTGTAGGGTTTCAGAGCTTTTAGAATCGTATGATTTTTGAATTTTACTTCAGCGCCTATTTGATTCCGTCTTTTTTTGTGATGGTTTTTTATTAATGTTTGCGTGATACGGTCTCTAATAGGTTCGCCGTTTTGTAAAATGACGTCGCTACCCTTTTTGTTAAATTCTCCAAGACAGAACCATTGAAATAGTTATACTCCGTCAGATCCAAGAAAAAGCGCAGATGAGCGGCGAGATTTCTTCGCACGCAAAATCCCCTTTGTACAATAACTTTCCCCTATATATATATAGGGATAGGTTCAAATGAGAACCAATTGGTTTTGAGAACTTTTGAAACCAATCTAGGCCACTAATTTTCAGAGGGGGGGGGGGTGGGTGGGTGGGAGGATTTCCTTATATATAAAAACCATTTGGTTCTCAAATGATCATCTCCCTATATATATATATATATATATATATATATAGGGGAGGGATATAATGAAAACCTCTCCGAGTTTGGAAAACCGTGAAAACCAAGCTAAAAAAATCATTTTTTGTTCCGATTTTTTTTATGGTGACTATCTAAGTTAAAAAAAAAAGCCTTTATGGAAAAAAGTAAAAAAAAAACGCCTAGTAAATTTTTAAATTTTTTTTTTTATAACTGATGTTACATATGTAACATTACCCTGTTACATATGTAACATCGGTTATACAATATTTTTTTAAAATTAAATTACTAAGCGTTTTTTTTTACTTTTTTTTGCATAAAGGGTTTTTTTTTTAACTTAAAGAGTCACCATAAAAAAATCAGAACAAAAAAGGAAATTTTTAGCTTGGTTTTCACGGTTGTCCAGTCTCAATGAGGTTTACATTTTATCCTTCCTCTCTCTCTCTCTCTCTCTCTCTCTCTCTCTTATATATATATATATATATATATATATATATATATATATATATATATATATATATATATATATATATATATATATATATATATATATATATATAGGGGAATGATCATGTGAAAACACCACTTTTTTTGTGAGAACTGCGTAATAAAACTTAAAACCTACATAACTTTTTCAAACGTTAATATTTTTTTAAAAAAAATTGCACCAAAAGTCTTATAATTATGTTATCTCTAATCCTATAAAAGTTTAAAAAACTTAACGCTTTTTTTATTTTATTTTATTCTTTTTGTGTGGTGCACATGTGCATCACAAAAAAAACTCATACTTTTAGTATGAGTTAATATTTTTTTCTTAGTCGCATCATATGTCATATATTTTTATCATTTTTTGCGTTTTTATTGAATGATGCACATGTGCATTTTACCAAAAATAAGGGGCTGTTTGGTTCAATCTGTTTTATTAGGTGCTGAATGAATAAGTGTCTGGATGGTAAAGACTTGTGTAGAAGGATGGATGAATAAGACATTTTGTAAGGTAAATCTCTTAGCGATTCAGACGTTTTTACCATTCAGAGGTTCCAAACAAACAGTCTGAATCTGTGTGATTCAGACAATTTACCATTCAGACCTCATTAAGAGGTATACCAAACAGCCCCTAAACCTCATACATGTGATATACATTAATAGGTTTAAAAAGAAATTGCACCATAAATCTTATAGTTGTGTTATCTTTAGATTTAAAGAAAAAAACAACATTTTATAACTTTTTTTTAATTATATGATGCACATGTGCATCACACGAAAAAAAAAATTAAGTTTTTTAAAATATTTTGCTCTAGAATTAAAGATAACGTAATTATAAGACTTTTGGCGCAAATTTTATGAAAAATCGTTGACGTATGAAAAATTTACGTGGGTGTTAATATTTGTTTTCGCAGTTTTCACAAAAAAATGTGTTTTCACAGGATCCTAACCATATATATATATATATATATATATGGTTAGGATCCTGCAAAAACGTTGTTTTTTTTGCAAGAACTGCGTAAACAAATCTTAAAACCTACATAACTTTTTCATACGTTAATATTTTTAAAAAAAATTTGCACCAAAAGTCTTAAAATTATGTTATCTTTAATCCTATAAAAAGTTTTAAAAAAAACAACATTTTTTTTGTGTGGTGCACATGTGTATCACAAAAAAAACTCATACTTTTAGTATGAGTTAATATATTTTTTTTCTAAGTCGCACCATATGTCATATATTTCCATTAATTTTTTGTGTTTTTATTGAATGATGCACATGTGCATCACACCAAAAAAACCACATATATGTGGTGTAATTTTTGTTACACCTATGTAACTATAGCGTTAATGGTTACACCAGTGTAACAATAATGATTATGTTACACCTGCTGTAACCTTTTTAAATAAGGTGCATTTTTGTGCATTTTCTTGTTCAAAAGTAATGTTACACCGGTGTAACTTGGTTTTCCAGGTTATCCAAAAAAAGAGAGGTTTTTCATTGAACCTCATCCATATATATATATATATATATATATATATATATATATATATATATATATATATATATATATAGGGTAGAGTTATAATACAAAGTACTTTTTGCGTGAGAAGTGGATAATGTGTTAGATATTAATCAGTTGTATTGTCTTTTTATTATACTTTTTGTAAATATATAACACTATATATGGTTTTTTTCCATTATAAAATGTCATATATTTATCCAAATTAAAATTATAAGATAGCACAATGTACTAATATCCTAACACAATGCCTTTTAAAAAGTTCTTAATAA
>JBCNJP010007869.1:0-14116 GCA_039602395.1 Deinandra increscens subsp. villosa
TCATTGGTCCTAAACTGTTCTCATCCCTATTGCAGAACCGTACATGAGATGAAAATCTCATACGGCTCCTCAAAGGTCACACACAACGTATTGGTTATATGCACACATTATTGGGACTCATTGCTCCCAACTAAACACACCTTATTGGGCCATAATTGGTCGTAAACACAACCTATTGGTTATATACACACTTTATTGGGACTCATTGGTCCCAACGGACCCTCATTGCCCTCAAACACACATTATTGGGCCATCATTGGTCCTAAACACAAACTTATTGGTTATATAAGACACACTTTACTAGGATTTATTGGTCCCAACCGACCCTCATTGCCCTACTAAACACACCTTATTGGGCCATCATTGGTCCTAAACACAACTTATTGGTTATATACACACCTTAGTGGGACTCATTAGTCCTAACTAAACACACATTATTGGGCCATCATTGGTCCTAAACACAAATTATTGGTTATATACACACCTTACTAGGACCTATTGGTTCTAACCGACCCTCATTGCCCTACTAAACACACCTTATTGGGCCATCATTGGTCCTAAACATAATTTATTGGTTATATACACACCTTAGTGGGACTCATTAGTCCCAACTAAACACACCATATTGGGCCATAATTGGTCGTAAACACAACTTATTGGTTATATAAACACCTTAATAGGACTCATTGGTGCCAACTAACCCTCATTGTCCCTGAACCCACTTTATTGTGCCATCATTGGTCCTAAACACAACGTATTGGTTATATGCACACATTATTGGGACTCATTGGTCCCAACTAAACACATCTTATTGGGCCATAATTGGTCGTAAACACAACTTATTGGTTATATACACACTTTATTGGGACTCATTGGTCCCAATGGACCCTCATTGCCCTTAAACACACATTATTGGGCCATCATTGGTCCTAAACACAACTTATTGGTTATATACACACCTTACTAGGACTTATTGGTTCTAACCGACCCTCATTGCCCTACTAAACACACCTTATCGGGCCATCATTGGTCCTAAACATAATTTATTGGTTATATACACACCTTAGTGGGACTCATTAGTCCCAACTAAACACACCATATTGGGCCATAATTGGTCATAAACACAACTTATTGGTTATATAAACACCTTATTAGGACTCATTGGTGCCAACTAACCCTCATTGTCCCTAAACCCACTTTATTGGGCCATCATTGGTCCTAAACACAATGTATTGGTTATATGCACACATTAGTGGTACTCATTGGTCCCAACTAAACACACCTTATTGGGCCATAATTGGTCGTAAACACAACTTATTGGTTATATACACACTTTATTGGGACTCATTGGTCCCAACGGACCCTCATTGCCCTCAAACACACATTATTGGGCCATCATTGGTCCTAAACACAACTTATTGGTTATATAAGACACACTTTACTAGGATTTATTGGTCCCAACCGACCCTCATTGCCCTACTAAACACACCTTATTGGGCCATCATTGGTCCTAAACACAACTTATTGGTTATATACACACCTTAGTGGGACTCATTAGTCCTAACTAAACACACATTATTGGGCCATCATTGGTCCTAAACACAAATTATTGGTTATATACACACCTTACTAGGACTTATTGGTTCTAACCGACCCTCATTGCCCTACTAAACACACCTTATTGGGCCATCATTGGTCCTAAACATAATTTATTGGTTATATACACACCTTAGTGGGACTCATTAGTCCCAACTAAACACACCATATTGGGCCATAGTTGGTCGTAAACACAACTTATTGGTTATATAAACACCTTAATAGGACTCATTGGTGCCAACTAACCCTCATTGTCCCTGAACCCACTTTATTGTGCCATCATTGGTCCTAAACTGTTCTCATCCCTATTGCAGAACCGTACATGAGATGAAAATCTCATACGGCTCCTCAAAGGTCACACACAACGTATTGGTTATATGCACACATTATTGGGACTCATTGCTCCCAACTAAACACACCTTATTGGGCCATAATTGGTCGTAAACACAACTTATTGGTTATATACACACTTTATTGGGACTCATTGGTCCCAATGGACCCTCATTGCCCTTAAACACACATTATTGGGCCATCATTGGTCCTAAACACAACTTATTGGTTATATAAGACACACCTTACAAGGACTTATTGGTCCCAACCGACCCTCATTGCCCTACTAAACACACCTTATTGGGCCATCATTGGTCCTAAACACAACTTATTGGTTATATACACACCTTAGTGGGACTCATTAGTCCTAACTAAACACACATTATTGGGCCATCATTGGTCCTAAACACAAATTATTGGTTATATACACACCTTACTAGGACTTATTGGTTCTAACCGACCCTCATTGCCTTACTAAACACACCTTATTGGGCCATCATTGGTCCTAAACATAATTTATTGGTTATATACACACCTTAGTGGGACTCATTAGTCCCAACTAAACACACCATATTGGGCCATAATTGGTCGTAAACACAACTTATTGGTTATATAAACACCTTATTAGGACTCATTGGTGCCAATTAACCCTCATTGTCCCTAAACCCACTTTATTGGGCCATCATTGGTCCTAAACACAATGTATTGGTTATATGCACACATTAGTGGGACTCATTGGTCCCACCTAAACACACCTTATTGTGCCATATTTGGTCGTAAACACAACTTATTGGTTATATACACACTTTATTGGGACTCATTGGTCCCAACTGACCCTCATTGCCCTTAAACACACATTATTGGGCCATCATTGGTCCTAAACACAACTTATTGGTTATATAAGACACACCTTACTAGGACATATTGGTCCCAACCGACCCTCATTGCCCTACTAAACACTCCTTATAAGGCCATCATTGGTCCTAAACACAACTTATTGGTTATATACACGCCTTAGCGGGACTCATTAGTCCCAACTAAACACACATTATTGGGCCATCATTGGTCCTAAACACAACTTATTGGTTATATACACACCTTACTAGGACTAATTGGTTTAACCGACCCTCATTTCCCTACTAAACACACCTTATTGGGCCATCATTGGTCCTAAACACAATGTATTGGTTATATGCACACATTAGTGGGACTCATTGGTCCCAACTAAACACACCTTATTGGGCCATAATTGGTCGTAAACACAACTTATTGGTTATATACACACTTTATTGGGACTCATTGGTCCCAACGGACCCTCATTTCCCTTAAACACACATTATTGGGCCATCATTGGTACTAAACACAACTTATTGGTTATATAAGACACACCTTACTAGGAATTATTTGTCCCAACCGACCCTCATTGCCCTACTAAACACTCCTTATAGGGCCATTATTGGTCCTAAACACAACTGATTGGTTATATACAAACCTTAGTGGGACTCATTAGTCCCAACTAAACACACATTATTGGGCCATCATTGGTTCTAAACACAACTTATTGGTTATATACACACCTTACTAGGACTTATTGGTTTAACCAACCCTCATTGCCCTACTAAACACACCTTATTGGGCCATAATTGGTCGTAAACACAACTTATTGGTTATATACACACTTTATTGGGACACATTGGTCCCAACGGACCCTCATTGCCCTTAAACACACATTATTGGGCCATCATTGGTCTTAAACACAACTTATTGGTTATATACACACCTTACTAGGACTTATTGGTTCTAACCGACCCTCATTGCCCTACTAAACACACCTTATTGGGCCATCATTGGTCCTAAACATAATTTATTGGTTATATACACACCTTAGTGGGACTCATTAGTCTCAACTAAACACACCATATTGGGACATAATTGGTCGTAAACACAACTTATTGGTTATATAAACACCTTATTAGGACTCATTGGTGCCAACTAACCCTCATTGTCCCTAAACCCACTTTATTGTGCCATCCACTACGTCAAAATTCACCTTTGGCCACGAAAAAAAACCGTGACAAAAGGTGTTTTGTCTCGTTTTTTTTTTCCATTCCAAACGACACCATAGGTGCCGTCACCATTTGTACCCTACGGCCACGTTACAATATCAGTGGCTGAAGCCACCTATAAGCGTGGCTAAAGGTTACCAATATTTGTTGTTGTAATCAAACAATTCTTCAGAAAAGCGTGGCGAAAGGGTTCCAACGGCCACATGTGTTTGGTTAACGTGGCCTTTGGTATTTTATGGTCACGTATATTCGTGTTTTAGCCACATACATTATAAAAATACGTGGCCAAAAGGTTGTTGAAATCATACATTTTGTCACAGTACGAGTGGCCAAAGGGTGGCAACGGCCACGTTAAAATATGAATGGCGTGGCCTTTGGTATTATATGGTCACGTATATTTGTGTTTTAGCCACATATGTTATAAAAAAACGTGGCCAAATGGGTTGCTGAAATTATAATTTTTGTCCCAATACGCGTGGCCAAAGGGTGGCAACCGCCACGTTAAAATATGAATAGCGTGGCCTTTGGTATTATATGGTCACGTATATTTGTGTTTTAGCCACATATGATATGAAAAAACGTGGCCAAATGGGTTGCTGAAATCATAAATTTTGTCCCAATAAGCGTGGCCAAAGGGTGGCAACTGCCACATTAAAATATAAAAAGCGTGGCCTTTGGTATTATATGGTCACGTATATTTGTGTTTTAGCCACATATATTTGGAAAAAAAAAAGTGGCTAAAGGGTAGTTGAAATCAGATATTTTGTCCCAATACGCGTGGCCAAATGGTGGCAACGACCACGTTAAGATATAAAAAGCGTGACCTTTGGTATTATATGGTCACGTATATTTGTGTTTTAGCCACATATAATTGGAAAAAAAAAAGTGGCCAAAGGGTAGTTGAAATCAGATAATTTGTCCCAATAAGCGTGGCCAAATGGTGGCAACGGCCACGTTAAAATATAAAAAGTGTGGCCTTTGGTATTATATATATGGTCACATATATTTTCTTAATTAATTACAATTAATTATATATTAATTAATTAGTATAGAGAAACCTTAAAAATCATATATTATAATTAAAAATTAATGTACATACACTAATCATGACGCTGTTCAAAAAGATAACATACGACACTAGCTAATCAAAGTTTAATTTCTATAATAATTAATTATAATTTCTTGTCCATGCTGATCAGCTGCTTCTGCTGGTGCCGTGTGATTTTTCTATTTATCACATTTTGATTCTTCAGCTGGTTTGGTGTTACGTACACTTTCGGCATCTTTTTCCGATCATTATTTACCTGGAAACATGACAAATAAAACCGATCAGATATATATATAATATATATATATATATATAAAGTTAATTAATTAGCGGATACGATTAATTAATGTAGTAATTACCTGTGGTTGTTCCAATACTTTTTGCACCGTAGAATGATCAACCGGCTGTGATCTATCTGACTTGTTATTAGAATGAAGGATCATTCGGTTCATCGGCCATGCAATAATATATTTATTTTCAACCTCCGAAAGCGTTGTTTTACCATCTACTGGGAATGGTAAAAATGTTGCACCCTTTTTGACCTGATAAACTCTAATTCTACGGCAACCAGGAGCTAATGGACTTCCATGAATCTTCTCATCTTTTTGTTTTGGTAATAATTCAGCCATTCCCACGACGTTCAGTGGATCCCCCTCCATGTGCAACGTCGCAGTTTGGCTCCCCTGATCAAAAGTGACATAATAATAATAATAATAATAATAATATTAATTATAGCATATATATAAACAATTAATTAATTAAAGTAAAAAATAGAATACAAAAATTGTGGTATATACTAATCTATATACCTCTTGGATTACAGGCTGCAGATCGGTAGCAGCTGCAATGGCATCATAATTATTTGGTTTTTCCAACTGAAGATCACTCTTCTTAGGAGCTGCAGGTTTTGCATGTCTCTTATTCTTTTCCTAAATTGACACCATGTAATTAACTGATTAGTAACATATATATTAATTAACGATAACGTCAAAGCGATTTGTCAAATTTCTAAATTAATTATATATATATATATATATATATATATACCACTTCCTGCTCTGATGCCCCAGCATCACTGGCTGCAGCAGCTGCTGCTTCTGTCATTTTTCTCTTTATCACCTAAAGACAGCATCAGCATTTAATTAAATGATCATATAGCAATTAGTTATAAGGGAAGTACACAACTGTGTAAATTAAAATAGTTACCCTTTCCTTTTGCGACGCTGTTGTAGATGGAGGAGTGTGTTGTGATAGAGTCGCAGAAGAGACCTACAATTCAATTAATTAATAAAATCATATCGATCATAACCGGCTAAACATTAGTTAACTATCCTGATGAACTTTAACTATCCTGATGAACTTATCATAGCCGGCACAGTTAATTATTAATTATATTCCGGAACAACTCTAACTATCCTGATGAACTTTAACTATCCTGATGAACTTTACCTATACTGCTGAACTTTAACTATCCGGATGAACTATAACCAACACGGTTAACTATAACTAGGGACGCATGTTCATCCAGATGAACTAGCTAGAATCTTCCGGATCAACTCTGACTATCCCGATGAACTCTAACTATCCTGATGAACTTTTTACTATCCTGATGAACCTTACCTATCCTGAGGAACTTTAACTATCCGGATGAACTCTAACTATCCGGATGAACTATAAGTAGAGACGCATGTTCATCCAGATGAACTAGAATCTTCCAGATCAACTCAAATTCAGAACTGTTTCAAATCCGTACCTTATCGGCCGACCTTTGAGATGAGTTTGATTGAGTAGATTGTTTCCGCGATGTATTACGCGCGGAATTGATCATGTCCTACGTACAATTAATTCAATTAGTTAATTAATTAATAAATAAATATATATATATATATATATATATATATATATATATTACTATATATAATACATATTGCTCAAAAGGGTAATTTGGTCATAAAATTTCCTTAATTTTAAGACGCGTACAAATGTTTATGCGATGTGTACAAGTGTTTTAAACATCACATTTAAACCATCCTAAAGCTTAAACCATTTACAGCTTAATTTTAGGGTTATTTTTGTCATTTACTTCTAATTTCTTCAACCTTATGCGCATGCTTCTACCTGTAACCTCGATTAACATCTAGCAGACTTTGATTTAGACGCTTCTCCATAATCGAGGTTCCTCATCTTCGAGATCATATCCCTCTCTCTTCCGCTCACGCTTCCTCATAATCGAGGCCAACTCTCCCCTCTCTATCTTCAACAAGGTTCCTTCAACCGACCTCACAATTTCCTCAAAATTTTCACATTTCATATATGCTCTCGCCGGTCACCATAGCCACAAATCAGTGTTTCACAGTTCATATATGCTCTCACCTCGACATCTTAATTTCTTCGATTACTACTAACTCAAATCAGTGTTCAATTTCTCGAATGGAATTTCCCAGCAGGATATGAACCCAGTTATGAAGTGAGATCTCTAACAGATGCTTGAGGTATGAAATTCGTTTAGGGCTTCAATTACTTCAAATTCTTTGTTCGATTTGCTAATTTTCAAGTTTAAATTAGTGGAAATTATGGCAGATCTCAAACTCGCGCAACATGTGAAGTGAAATAGAATACTAGGGTACCTGAAATTCGTGCAGACTCAGAACCCTAAAACAAATGGTCAAATTAAAGTTTTCTATCCATTAGAAGGGTTTGTTGATTCACGTCCATATTTTGTTGATGTTATCTGGATTTGTTGTTTACAAGCTGCTGCTCATAGGTTATTACAGCTTAATAAGGTAACCGGAAATTTGTGTCACCAAGTAATACATCACCATGAAGTATTGGGTAAGACTAAACTTCACCTTCCATTGTTTATATAACACTGCTATGCTATTCTTTATTATCTTCCTACAAAATACTCACATTATATCTAACCTTTAATGTTTTTGGAAGTTGCAAGAATCTGGTAGAAATTATCTGTCACACACTCTCTCATAGATCTGAAGGAGGAGCTAATAGTATATTTTTTTCGTCCAGCGAAAGGAATGCATATGGTACAGGAGCTGGATTAAGACGTGAAGATTGCAAACATAATTTGCATGGTAAACAAGTGATATGTTCACATTAATCTGCCTTTATCTGGCTTAGTTGAACCATAAGCTTAATTATGCTGGAATGAATCTAGCTATATAATGAAGTATATGATTAAGGTATATTTTTTTAACTCATAAATCATCATCGTGTACACTTGTACTTGCAAAATGGACGAAGACACTTAACATCTTAAAGGAATGAAGTATCAGTATTTTATTGTTAACTGCTTCAGTCACCTGATGTTCAACTGCAGGTTGCTTGGTAAATTTAAAATTGCATTGAGCTTGGTTATTATCGGTTATTAATATGGTTCCAGTTGTTCTATTCTCAACCTGTTGTTCTTTTTACTGTAGGCTCATTTTTCTGAGAGAGGTTCCTTGATTTTTCAAAATCAGGTGCGTGAATCTGTTTTAGCACTTCTACTCAGATGTACTGTCGCTGCCATTTGACCCTGGTTTAGCACTTGATTCTAGGAAACCAACTTTACTTGTGTGGCTGATCTGGTATCACAAAGAAGAACCCAAGCAGTGGTGATTACTTCGACTAAACCGTCTGGAATAACTATATTGTATTATTCCCGATCAGAGGATAAAGAAGTGACACTCTTAGAAGGCCCTGGAGAAACTGTGCATGTCGACATTAGACATACCAAAGATTTCCAGTTTGTGACTGTAGATATATTTTCTACCACTTATTAAAAGTACTATCTTTGTTGACCTTTATTTGTAACTTTTCATTCTTTCAACAAGCATTTGAAGTGAAATTGTTTTTAGGTCTATCTGATTAATGCAGCAGATCCTTTTTAGGGCTAACACTTGTGTGGGAGTGTGAGGCTTGTGCACATTGCATCATCAAGCTGATCTTTATCTTTCATCAATATTGATAAAGGTGGGCAATCAAGTTGATCTTTATCTTTTATTAACGTTGATAAAGTTTATACAAATAACATTTATCTTTTCCTATTACAGTTCATGTGCCTTTTTATCACAGTTTTTGAGTTTTGTGTTCGATCAGGGAGTTATTAGCAGGTCAAATAGGTTCAAAGTCGCCCGATAAATTATAAAGCGTAATTCGTCATTTTATTTCTCATAATGGGCTGAACCGGTCAAACAGGTTCAAACAGATGTATGCTTGATATTCATGAGGCCCAGATAAATAGTTTATCTACTGTTGAAGTTTTTTGGAATCTTTATTTGGATTTTGTGATTGTATTGATTGTAATTTTTTGTTGATTAATGCAGCGGAAATATAATCAACACAAACCTGGTACACACCCTTGAATTGTGATGTTTGATATCATAATTTCATGTTTTAGTTGTCATAGTATGTCTGATGGGTAGTTTGGGTACTTATCGAAGAGGTGAAAAACCAAATTTATACCTGGCTTGATAGAAATAAATGTCGTTTGAAGATGAATTATCATATATGCAGGTAAACTGAAAGATATGAATGTCAAAAGGGAGAAAGTACAAGTGAATGAAGAACCACAAGGTGGTAAAAGGTCTGGGCTGATACGTATACAAGGTGTTTGTTGTTACTGGTATGAAAGTATCTATTTTTTGCTCCTAATGAAACTAACTTAAGGTTTATGTGCTCATTTTTTATATATATACATAGTTTCATACATATATATGATACAATGATACACTGATACATATACAATTATGTGTTCATTTTTAGTCTTTATTAGTGATGAACCGCTTAAAAGTTAGCTAAGAAGTTCTATAAAGAGATGAAGGAAAGTTATAGTATTTAAGTAAATTCAAAATTTTAAATTTGGCTTAAAACTATTGCTGAAGCACATATAGATAGCAAAACATGTGAGTTGGATAATGGGTCAATTGCTAATTCTTATGTATGATCTGATTCGGTTGTACCGGATTGGCTAACTTTTGTGTTTTGTAAATAGGTAACCTATAATTATAAAAATGATGGCTACGATAATAAGTATACTCCTTCAGTCCTTCTAGATGATATGATTTAGGACATTAAAACCCTTAAATACAGTAATTCTATATTCTCTTGAATTTGGGTATCGTGTTCTTTTAGATTGGAATTTATTTGAAAAGTTCTAAACTCTAACTTCTCTTTGAACCAATAAGTGGCATATTTGTGCTCCCAGATAGACATGGATCTCAATTTTAACACCCAAAAAAATGTTAGAGTAGATAACTCATAAAAATAAAGATAAAATTACAAATGGTGAATGTTTGTAAGAGGTTTGTTTATTTTTCTGTCTCAAGTTTGAATCAGATAATGTTTTATTTCAACTCCAAAAGTCAAAATGTGATCTTTATTATGGGTACACCAATATATAGTGATTGGTCATAGGGGTTTGTGATTGCAGTAGATATATGGTTAAGCTACTGACCCAACAGAGTAGACCTGTAGTGAAAAGTTTTATGTCTCAATAGAACCCACTGACCCATTGTAGACACTGCCATAATTTGAAAAGGACTTAATTTGATGGCAACACCTATTTATATTTTATACAAACATATTGTGTGGGCACACACCAAATAATTTTTGTATGTTCTTAACAACTCATTTCTAACCCTCTCTATATATTTTATACAAACATATTGTGTGGGCACACACCAAATTAGTTTTGTATGTTCTTGTGGCAAAAATGAGTTTATATACCATCTAAGACGTCTTCTATATATGATTTACAACAGCGACAAAACTAACTGAACCCACATTAATCTTATACAAACACAATCCTTTGGTGATTGGTACAATAATTTTTTTAAATATCTAAGTTAACTTTATTATTTTTTATTAATTTAACCCATTATAGAGCCTGTTATGTGATTTCTAGGCCACCATTTTCATAAAGTTTGGGTATTTTTCATCCTATAAAAACTCTTTTTTTTTTGTTAAATATAAACACTTATAGGATATTGTCCTGCAGTTATGCAAGTTTATTTAAAGATGGTTGCTTTTCCGTTCACTTTCAAGTTTAGAGTACATGTCACGATTGAGGATGCAACTGGATTTGTGTATGTCACTATGTTTGAAAGTGACGTGGCTAGGGTTATAAAGGCGACTGCATGTGAAATAGTCAGAAAATATCAACAGGTCCGTTATCAACCCTCTGAAATAACCTATCATTAATTCTGCAGAGGACATAATAGTATAACCTAACTACCACTCTATTCATTTACTTTACGTGAATAAATCAATGGTGGCTAACGTCTATCTAAAATAATGAAATGCATTGAAATTAACTGAAACCCAGAGGACACAGTGACTTCTTTTTAAAATCTGAAGCTACTATTTCAGGGAAGTAACCAACTTGTAAAGATGGTTCAATGTTGCTTTGACTTTAATCTTGAAGTTCATTCCTTATCATACCTTCGAGGATACATCACTAAAATACTATTTTAAAAGACTAATTCATCACAAATGTAGCTATGAGGTTCAATTCTCACTATTTCCAGAGAGTATATTTGCAAATCCAAAAGTGGTATGTTTTAACAAATGATTGGAACTGGTGCTTTTTTGTATACAGATTTGCATGCCATATGTTTATGTAAACTGCAATATATATAGTATACATTGGCTAATCATAAAACTATGAATTGCTGGTGCTTTTTTTGTACAAATGGCGTGCGATCTCTGTGTATTGAAACTGTATTACTCCTTGTGTACAGTTTTGCATCATTCCATAGACCAACAACTATGAACTTGACCCTTGCGTGTACATATACATTCCCATTTCATTAGCATGTAACTATGATGTGCAAGACCCCTGTCAATATTCTGGGTGCAAGCCAAATTTACAAACTTAGACAAGTTTTACACTGGACTAAAAAAAATGCAAATAGCCCCATTTTCATGCAGAATTGGTTGCAGGCTGCTAAGCTTACCTACTGCTTTGTTGGCTGTCGAACCAAACCCTCTTCCTGTTGAATGGAATAACTTGCGGGACAAGAAGTTTGCGTTTTTTTATTGATATTACATCGTAGAATTTCAAATGGAGTAATCTGGTTTATGGCTTAGCAAAAATCACCGCGACGTTGAGACCACTTTGGAGTTGGATGATAGGCTTGGTCTACTTGAGGTGAGTATTTCTCGCTTCTTCAACATCTACCATTTCCTATGTTAGGCGAAATGCGCGACCAAAAGGCTTTTAAAATAAGGGATTGATTATGAAGATTCATTGTGTCACCTCACTTTTTAAAATACCAAATTAAAAAGGCCCTTATAATTCCTAGAATCACTTACTAACATGCTTTCTTGATTCATGTTTTCAGGGAGTTGGGTCGTTTGGCGTTGGCAATTTTACCCCCGTCTCTAAGGTTGAAACTACCGTTAGAGCAACATCAAGCGCCAAGGATAAGTCGCCTATGATCGAGCCTTAACATCGCAATTTAATATGAACGTCCAGCCCATGAGAAGCCGAGTTTGTTGCAAAACGAGCCAACACCACCGAGGAACCTAAAGGCATGAAGCAATTCTAAAAATCTATCTTTTAGAAATAATTTGGCGTTTCAAAATCATAGAGACTACTACTTCAATTTGGCATGTTGTATAAAGGGAAATGTTTAGAGATTTATAAAACTTAATATTCTAATCCAGTGAAATTATATTGTGCACTTATCCCGATATCGTGTCTCGCAATGCTTACTTATTCATATATATTTATTTTTAAATTTCTATGTTTATGATCAGACACGTAATATAATATATCACTATAGAATTGATAAACAAACGGAAAACAAGTTTCATGTTGGTTGTTTGTCACGTAGCGGTAACACACGAACAAATGACAAATAACGCTTTATAAACCGTCGCCGTCGCAGCAACGCGCGGGCACCATCCTAGTATATATATATATATATAGTTTGTCCCTTACAGACGCTCTATGAACTTGTTTATCTTGAATCACAGACTCCATAGCCGCCATAAGCTTATCAATTCTCTCATCCTGTGATTTAACCATATCAGTGAGGCGCTCAACCTCTTGATCCTTTTTCTCACGCAGCTGTCTTTCATTTTTTAGTTCCGCCTCAAGTTTTTATAATTCAGTCGTGATTTTATCTTTAATTGAGACTAGGTTTGTTCGATTTGAAGAAAAAAAAAATTTGACGTTTTTTCCGGAGTTTTTTTCCAGTTTTTTTTTTTTTTTTTTTTTTGAGTAGTACTAGGTGCGATTTAGGCCCCTAAAAATTTTCAGATTTTAATTCGAAGCGTAGATATCTTTTTTTTAATTTTTTTTAAAAACATTAATACAGTGTAACATCATAAGACTAGCATTGACCAGCACAACAGCACAAATCCACCAGCACAGCCAGCAATAATAATAATAAGATTAATAATAACAATAAGTATAATAATAATAATAATAATAATAATAATAATAATAATAATAATAATAAATAATAATAATAATTATTGTAAGTTCCAAATTTAGTGTATTAAGGGAGATACGCATAATTAGTTGTATTTGCATGGAGTGAATATGTGTATCTATATATGTATATATATGTACGTATAATATTTTCTACTTTCATTTTTTTTGTATATTTTTTTATAGTTTTATACTTTGACGACACAACTTATAGACTTTAACATTTTATTATTTTAAAATTATTATTATTATTATTATTATTATTATTATTATTATTATTATTATTATTGTTGTTATTATTATTATTATTGTTATTATTATTATTATTATTATTTATCATGATTAATTTTCAAAAAACTTTTAGTTGCGAATATAAAAAATTAACGTTTTAATATTTGTAAGTTATTAAAAGGAAAAGAGGGTCAAATGTAAGTTAGAAACCTTTATAAAATGTTACTTATAACTTTTAAAAAAATTTCTGGGATTCTTAATGCCCCATTTAGGGCTTAACTGGGCATTTATGTTATATCTCTCTCCAATCATTGGCGCCAATCCCTATGAAATTGTGTTAAATGAGGTGTCACGACTTAACTGGCATTAAGGGCATAATGGAGCATTTAGATTTATACAAATGGGGCA